>JARHVA010011007.1:0-103226 GCA_037957365.1 Torreya grandis
AATGACCTTTCCACCCACTCCCAAACCATGGATATCCTCCAAATGGTTCAACAACTATACACATCTTACTAGGATAGTATCAAAGGCACGATCACAAACCTGAAGCCAACACTTAGTTTTATCATGGACTCATAGAGGCTAAACCCCTAGGTAAGTGTATAAATCAACTAATTCATTATATTCATTTCCCTAAGGTCTAGGATTCATATCTCTTTTTACAAAATATTTACAACACTTTGAACAAGACACTACATATAGTAGGGGTAACTGATTGAAGGCAAATGATGGTGAAAGTTAATGAATTTTTGATCTATAATAAGGAATTTTCCAAGTACAAGGCATTCCTTAATGCCTTAAAAAAATTTGGTATAATATAATAGGTGGCACATTAAACAACTAGTCTAATTTGGAATCCCCTCTCCATTCTTGGTGGATAACACGGTCCTCCTAAAGGACAAGATCAAATCACTATTAGAGAAAAAATAGAATGATGAAACCATGTTCATAGTTTTTGATCAATCACCAAGTGTATCTGAGGTGGAGAAAATATTTTATCCACTTGCCCAACTATAATTCTAAATTCTAGTGATAGTTCAAGTTCTGGGTAGCATATCCTTTAAGGAGATCCTTGATCTAGAAAAATCCTTTGAGGCTCTCAAGAGGAAAGCTTAACCCAAGGATGAAGAGTGGGTGCCTTTGAAGGTGGACCTTTAAAAGTTATAAGTTACAAGCCTTCCTCTTTTTTTTCAAATTTTTCCTTGATTGGTCCACAAAACTAAGATTTTTGGCTTTCTTCATCCACAGGTAGATGGCCTTGTGAGTTACCAAAAACTATGGATCAAAATTATTATTTTGGAAAAATTAGCTTTTGGTCTCAGACTTGCTTAATGAAATATAGTAGTTGTGATTTTGACCTCCTTCTTGGGCACCCTATTTTCATATTTTTCCTAAATATTGACTCCCTTCCAATATCACCATGTGGCAGCCTAATACTCATTCACCATAAAAGGTTTTTAGCTTACCGAAGAGAAGAACCAACAATCCATATGGTAGATGGATGCTATCTAGGGCCTTTTATCTTTTGATAATACTTGAAGTAGTTCCATTGACTAGTAAAGTTGGAAGGGTAACCCACCTTTTAGTTGTAAGGAAGCATATGGAGCCTTCCACATGGCATCACGATGCTTATTGGGAGGAATTTATGTTTTCTAGGATTTCAAGTAGTTCTATTGGTTTGTGGATATGGGTGGGGTACACTATGTAGTCAGAAATGGAAGTAAGCAAAGATATCCACATGGTGTTATAGTTTTTGTCTAAGGCAAGGCTTTTTTTTATCAAAGCTAGGTTTTGTCCCATTAGTCAAAGCAAGTTAGTCCCCATTTCTAATGGAATAATAGAGGTGGTTTTAGAGATAAACACATAACACCATGATGATTCTCCTAATAATAATGATCATCATAAGGAAATTTAGTTATGCCATATCAAGGATTTGAAGATCAATTGCATTCATAGGCCAAAGTCCCTCATTCAATTGTAATGGCATCATTAGAGGTACAAGCACTGGGAATTTCAGGTGTAACTCCCATAAGAGACCACTATGACTTTATAAGTGGGACTCTTTTCCTTTGTAAATGGTTGATTAATGATTATTTATACTTACTCCTATCAAGAGTAGCCATTTATAATAGTTATATTTTTAGAATAGAAGTAGTAGTAGGTAATATTTTTCATTTCATGACCTTAGGAGGTGCCCCTCATAGGTCAGATTGAATATTGTATATTGTGCCTTTGTGGCATTTTGTATTTTTTTCTCCACCTAAAAATGAAGAGGATGTGGTGTTAAGTGTCAAAATAAGTGAGGACTTCTTGATTCTTTTTATTTCCATTATTTACTTTTGTATTATTGATTCTTGTTCACATTATAGACTTTAATTCATATTTATGATCCTTTAATAGTCTATGATGTTTGAAGATTCAAGCTATTTTATGTAATTTTAGGTTAATGCTTTAAATATCTTCTCACATCACCTTATATGCAATAAAAAATGCATCATGTCTATAAATCAATCCTAGATCAGAGAAGATAGAGTATACCTACACTTCTAATACATTTGTTGAGTGGGAACATGACCAATATGGGGATTCACTAGACATGGTTAGGGGATTACTTATCACAATACACAATGTGAGGTAGGGTTACATGACCTACATTCTAATATAATCATGTAATAATCCTAAAAGTATCCTAAGGTTTGATATAAACTTATTCTAACAAATAAGTAAGTAAATCTAATCTAGTGCACACCAAAGCTTGTGGCACAAAGTGGGGTTCGAAATAAAACAAAAAACTAAAATAAACATGTATAAAACACATATAATCACATAAATGTATACAAAATACTAATGCATGGAAGAGAGAATCAAAAATGCATTATTTATCTACTCTTACAAAGGAAAAATAAAGTTAGGAATACTTACCTTGAAGATGAACTTGATGAGCCTCAATCTCTACCTTGGCCAAGGTGCTTTGTAAGAGATTGTTATGGTATGTAAGAATAACAAAGACAATCAGGATACATAATCTATCTATGCATCTAAAACAATTCTCTACAAGATAAGATCTATATCCCCAAAGAAAGTATGGAACCCTAAGCTTTATTCCTCAAGTAGAATGGTTAGTAAGTATATGTTCATTCACACTTATTCTTATTTATTTCTATATTATCAAATGGTTGTAAATGAACTTTTATATATAGGTATATCTTTCCCTAAATCCTCTTGTAAATGTTACGTATACATGGTTGGCCATGGTCAACCTAGTGTGTTTTCAGGGATAATTCACTAGGTCTAAGCTAGGTCAATTGAAAGGATAACAAACCCAAAAATTGAAAAATACCCTAAATTATATAGGGTTGGCCATGGTTGACCTAGTACAAAAAATAGTTAAAAAGGTAATTAAGGCAAGAAAAGGAGGATGGAAATAGGAAAATGACTAGAATAGGTAGGATTGAGAAGAATAAGCTGAATGTTAATGGTTTTAAGATATGAGTGTGTAAATGGATATTAGTATAATCCATAACATATCATATTGTTTAGCATAATTAATATTTATGCTAGGTATTTTAGTTTTTTATAGCTTAGGTTGGTTGTTTTGATATCCTACTGTTAGGTAGCTATCGATTAGTTACAATATGGTAACTATATTCTCAATATATATATATATATATATATACATACATATATATATATATATATATATATATATATATATATATACATATATATATACACTGTTATTATATGCATTTTTGATCAATCAATGTTTTAGTTTATTTAACACTTTGGTATCCAAGCTTAAATGGTGAACTTTCATGTGAAGTGTCAAGCCTAGAGCATATGAAGCCTGGAATGTAGTGGTTATGTGTATAAGGGTGATGCAAGCCTAGATAAAATGGAAAAAACTTGTACAAATTTTCAAGCATTCAAACCTATAAAAAAGGTGAAGCATTAGAGCTTGATGTGACTACTACCAAATGCTTGACCGACACATGTCTGAAAGGGTGTTGACATATTCTATAGATTCAAAGCTTTAGATCATGTGGTATTGATGTAAAGTAGCCTATTGAGAGGCATTCATTGAGCCATCTAAATCCTAGGGTATAATAGATCGATGCCTATCTGGGAGAGTAGTCTGATCAGAATCATTTATCTCCACTCTAGTCAAGTCTGATGTTTAACACCGATGGGTCAAGTTTGTAGTGAAAGATCATAAATGGATCACACCTGTGTAGAAGTGTATGATGGCTTATATCTAAGAAAGAAAGAAAAAATACAAGTCTAAAGTGAATGCCCTAGGAGAGGAACATGCATAGAATAGGTGGTGTTTGACCATTGATAATACTTGGAGAATCTAGAAAGTAACAAGCCTCTCAAGGAAGGCTGCTCATAGCTTCTCCTCTAAATGGAAGGATAATAATTTCCTATGAAGTACTACTCCAAAGCAGAGTCATAGCATGTTGTACTGAAAGGTGGTAGCATTTGAAAAGAGGGTGATTTCACATCTAGGTAAATTTCAAATAATAGAAGATTTTGAAAATTTGAAACTTTGAAGTAATATATCTTTTTTTGCTTGTAATTACTTTGCAAAAGTAAAGTAAGAAAAATCTTTCAAATATGTTTGCACCCAAGTTGTTACTGTTAGATGCCCAGATCTTGAAAGGGCCAAATTTTTCTACTTAGAAGATGGAGATGTAGAATTATTATTCAATTTGAATAATTATGTGGCATCATCAATGGAATAGTGACCCATCCTACCAGACTTGATGAGTAAAATAATTTTGATAAATCAGATGCAAAAGTGCTCATGCTGATAACTCTCAGTATTACTGATGAAGTTCAACCACATGTTCATGATGCACATACATCAAAAGATGCATGAGACATATTTTTCCACAATTTAAGAGGTGAGGAACCAAACTAGAATTCTTACATTTGTAATTGCTTCTTCATACACTTAGTATGAAATCTGGTGAAAAGGTTAAAGAGTTCTTATACCAGGTTACAAAAGTATGAGTAAAACTTGTTATGCTTGGAGAAAAGATTGAGGACAAGATGTTGGTTATAATCATGCTAAGATCTCTCCCATATTAGTTTTTCACATTTGTTACAACACTCAACATTAACAAACAAGTAGTGACTATTTGAATAATTGGTCAATTTAATTTAACAAAAAGAATAAATTTAGTTTGTGCATGAAGAATTTGAGGACAAAGGCCTTGATCTCTAAGTAATAAGGATACAAAATTCCAAAAGGGACCTCAAAAGTAGCCAAAACAACATCAACAATAGCAAAAGACTAAGAAGCAAAAGTAGTGGTGTTACATTTGTAAAACCCACATGCATGATACTAATCATTACTGGTATAATGCCTTGCCTCAAGGCCAATCTAGTCATAGAAGGATCTTCCAGTAAAGAAGATTCAAATATATCTAAGAGATCATCTTAAACATTGGTAAGTAGAAATGTCATGTAACAACATAAAATCAAGAGGAGAATGTGTCTAGATGATGAAATCAATAAAAGAAACACCATATGGATCCCATGATGATCTTGTATTAGTCTCCCAAACCTTGATAGAAGTGAGAACATTTTGGTTAATAGATGTTAGTGATAGCAAACACATGATTGGATGTAAAGAACTCTTTGATTCATTGATAACTCATCCAAATAGAGATCAAGTTTGAATTTGTGATGATAAAAAGTACATTGTAGAAGGAATTATATGTGTCATCATTCCTCTCAAGATAAGATGTGTTCTCACAAAGGTATTTTATGTCCCTAGTTTGACAATAAATCTCTTATTTGTCAATCAATTATTGAATCATTATATAAAATTAGAGTTTCTAGTCTAAGAAGGCATCAAATCATGTCTCATTTCATAAGAAGGTCAAGTTCTTGCTAAATACTTCTTAAAGGATCTATTATTTACCTTAGATGCAGTTTCAAGTAGTGAAGTTGCACTCACTGCCTCTATGGTAGAATCCACTTCACTTTGGCACTACTGCTATGGGTATCTATCTGCCAGTTCCCTCTTCTAGCTCAATTATAAGGAAATGGTATATGGAATTCCTCAGCTTTCCCATTCTTTGCTAATATGTTTTGGTTGTCTTATGGGAAAAAAACATTGGGTTCTATTTGAGCTGAGTTTCTCCCATGCCAAAGAATGACTTGTTGTGGTGCATATTGATCTGTGTAGACCCATGCTAATATCCCATCAAGGATTTAGGTAATTTTAGTTATTTATTAATGACTTATATCACAAGACTTACGTGTTCTTTCTAAAAAAGAAGAGTGAATCTCTTACACATTTCAAGACCCTTTATCAGATGTTGTTACACAGTCCAAGATGAAACTTCAAATCCTCTGCTCAGATCGAGGGGGAAAATTCACATCAAAATAGTTATTAGAATTTATAAAGAAACACAACATCAATTACCACCTAACTACTCCATACACACCTCATTAGAAATGGAATAACATAATGATGTAGTTACTCAGTCATGGAGATGGCTTGTTGCATGCTATCCACTACAAAGTTGATGGCATAATTCTAGGTAGAAACAATATAGATAGCTATCTATCTTTTCAATAGTGCACCAATAAATATATTGATATAAAATACATTAGAAGAGGTATGGAGTGGGTTTAAACACTCTATTTCTCATCTTAGAGTATTTCATTGTACTTATTATATGCATGTTTTAGATAAGAAGAGGAAGAAGATTGAACCAAAGACCCTCCAATGTATTTTATTGGGGTATAACACTACCTATAAATCATACCATCTCATGGATCGTGAGATGAAGAAAATTAATGAAAGTCATGATCTAGTCTATGATGAGTCATCATTTAAATCATTGTCATAAAAGGAGATAGACCAGACCACCTCTCACAGACTATTCCCATAGTTATATGATGAGCATGAAGAATGTGAGCTATAAGAAGGATATATTTTTTTATCTTGGTAATATATAGGGTAGTTATTTATCAATTAGTAGCCATAATGTTGTCCTAAATGGATAAATTCCACAATCAAGGATTCACACTTGAGCTCTCCTACAGACACATCATTAGGAGTTTGAATAAGAAGATAGGTGAGATATGAGGTCAATATCTCACTCATGAGTTTAATGGTTGATAGCATAAATTGGAGACATTTAAAAATGCCTTAAGTCAAACCTAATGGAAGAAATCTATGGATGTAGAATATGATGCCCTCATCAAGAATGGGATGTGGGACACTGTTGATCTACCTATAGGGAAGAAATCCATTGGCTGTAAATGGATATTCAAAACAAAGTACAAGGTAGATGGATCCATCAAAAAACATAAATCATGACTTATTGTAAAGGGTTATGCTCAGTAAGAGGGCATTGATTATGAGGAGACCTTTGCACCCATTGTGAAGATTAAGACCATTAAAATTACTTATGCACTAGAAACACAATATGGATGGAAACTTTGGTATATGGATGTCAAGAGTGATTTACTGAATGGTGATCTAAAAAAATAAGTATACATGACCTAACTTGAAGGTTTCATTGATGACAAACATCCACATAAGGTATGCCATCTAGTTAAGTCTCTTTATGGAATTAAAAAAGCACCTCAAGTATGGTACATAAAAATAGATGATCACCTATTACATCATGGTTTCATTCATAGCCCCTCTAATTCCAATTTGTATATCAAGAAGGTTGGTACATATATTGTCATTCTTGTCTTATATGTGGATGATCTTGAGATCACTGGTAGTTTAGATGATCTTATTGATATGGTAAAGAATGACTTGAAGAAATCCTTCAATATGACTGATTTAGGGCTACTACATTATTATCTTAGCATAGATATATGGTAGAAATAGAATCACATCTTTATTTCCTAGATGAATTATGCCCAAGACACTCCTAGAAAAGTATAAAATGTTAGACTGTAAACCTTTTTTGACACTAATGGAAAACGTTTTACAACTCTCTCAATTCCAAGATTCCCCTCAAGTGGATGCAACTCTCTATAGACAACTCATTAGGAGTCTCATCTACTTGACCTACACTAGACCATATTTATGTTTTGCTATGAGCTATCTTTCCATATTTATGTAATAACTAAAGAAATGTCACTGGGTTATAGTAAAACATGTTTTGAGATATGTTCGAAGCACACTTGAGTATGGTCTAGAATATAAGAAGAATAGTTAGTTATTCTTGTAGGGGTACCTTGACTCAAACTATGTTGGATATGTTGATGGAAAAAATATACTTTAAGATACATTTTTAATCATAGATTTGGACCCATTTCATGTATCAACAAAAATTAGTCAGTAGTTTCTCTCTCATCTATGGAAGTAGAGTATTATGTCACATGAGTTGTTGTGTGTGAAGTAATATGGATACATCACATTTTGTCTAATATGGAGATTCCTAAAGATCAGCCACCAATTTTATTCTATGATAATCAAGGTGTTTTGAAGCTTGTGAATAATCTATTTTTTCATGAATAAATGAAACACATTAATGTTCAGTGTCATTACATTAGAGAACAAATTCAGAATCACCATATTCAACTATAGTACTACTTGATAGATTCATAGATAGTAGATATACTCACCAAGTCTCTTATTAAGGTGAAATTTGACCTATTCAGTGGATACATTTGTAACAAAAATGTAATAAAGGGGGGAATGTTAACATAATCAATAACATATTACATTGTTTAGCATAATTAATAGTTATACTAGGTATTTTAGTTTTGTATAACATAGGTTAGTTGTTTTGATGTCCTACTATTAGGTAGCTATCAATTAGTTATAGTATGGTAACTATATTCTCTATGTATATATACCACTGATATATGATTTTTTTATCAATCAAAGATTTAGTTTATTTAACAATGTCAAGTGGTAAAAGGGAAAACAATATTATGAAGCTTTAATGGTCTATGCACCCCTTTCCAAGTTCACCTCTTAAGGCATGTAATTAGATAGATTGAGACTTGATGAGTTCCTAAAAGATAAAAATTATCAATAATCAATAAAATTTTGAAAATATGCATATGCCCCACTCTAATCTCATCACATATCACATAAGTGCAACACATGATGGTGCTTCAAAATAAGAACATGATAACACATAATGTTGATGCTAACTAAAGTGTAGTAGGTATAAAATAAGATAAGGGAAAGGATAGAATTGAAAAATTCATACCTTTATTTACCTTAATGTTTTATATAGATAAGTAGACCACAAAAAAATGAAGGTATCTAATGTGAAGAACACTAGGTGAACCTATATAAGCTAGTGTAAAATATAGCCAAAAATCAAAATTTTGGAAGATAAAAAAATAATAGTGTAAAATAATCTCTATGTCATCATGAACCCAATGCATTTTAAAGTTTTGAAAATTGATAATTATAAATAAATATATAATCAAAATAATGAATCAAAGTAATAACTAGGTAGAAAAAAATAGGTCAACCCAGTCGACCTAGTACGCTAAAATTTTAATAAAATCCACACTACTAACCTAGTAGGTATGTTTTGATCTAGTGTGTTTTTTATACTTATGAATTAGTATGTGACTATTTACCTAGTATAAAAATACACTCTATCAACTTAGTACTAAGAGGGGGAAAAGTTTAGGATTATCTTAGTTTGTTAAGTCAAGATTAAAATATTTAAGGAAAATGAATGACAAAATGATGGAAATAAATGATAAATTATTGGAAAATGAATGAAAAATTATTGTAAAATTAATTAAATCATATTGGAAAGCATTTAAAACATAAATGACAAAAAATAATGTAGAACATACTAAATCATGTTGGGAAGCATGTAAAACGTGAATGACAAATGAAATATCCATGCAAGAAAACATGATCAAAGATATGTAAGAAAGGGAAAAGTAAGCTCATGTAAGATAGGTAAAAATAAAAACATGAAATAATAAAAATTAATTGTAATTGAAGATGTGAGATAAATAGTAAGAAGGCATACGTAAACAGAAACATGTAAAAATGGAAAATGTCATATGTAAGATAAGTGAAGTACACAAAAAATCAAACAAGAACATGATGGAGAAATGAAAATAAAAAATATCTAAAGGATGAAAACTCAAACTTAGTGCTTATTTTAATATATAATGTAAGAAAACACAACCACCTAATGACATGACTAGTATGACAATTATGGGAGAATAATGACTAAATGATCTGATAATTTTATTATTCAATAGAAGATGTATATATATAATAAATATTTGATTATCCTATAACCATTTTTTATATCTAATTCCACCTAATCATGTAACCATTTTTCCTTAGTTAGGCTAATGACCTAATCAACACATCTAACTGATGCTAAAAATAGATCACCAAACTAACTATAACAATGTAATATCTAATTTATGATGACAATCCCCCCTTTATTACATTATTTTTACAAACACCATATTTATTGATAGTCCCCCCCCCGCTTTATTTCAAATGTTATAATAATATTTACACTATCCATGTAGCCTACTCATTATTTGAGGTGGCATGCCATCTTTATCACTTCATAGTCTTAGTGGCACCTTGGTTTTTATTTGTAGTATTACCACAAACCTAGAAGTGATAAGAGTACATCTCTCTGGTAAACACCTTCAATGGTTTCATGGTTTACCACAAACCCATATGGTTTTCTACTACAGTTTGACCATGAAATTGGAGGTGAATGGAGGTCTCAACTATTTTATACACTTTAGTGGTTTCTCATATTTATACAATCCCTTTTCCAATAACCAAGTGCTACTTTAGTGCTTTTTTTCCCCACAATGTTCTTCATTAGGAGGTATCAAACTAAAAATTAATGCTAAGTATTTTTATTGAAAAACAAAAAATTTAGAAAAATAAAAAATGAGGACTAAGTCCTCATCACCTCCTATATCCTCTATACATGATCATTATCACTCAATCTCACATAGTGTAGATATTCACCACTACCACTAGAGATCATCTTCAACATAGTTGATTTGGAGTAGAGCACACCACACTAAAAAAAGAGAAAAATACACCATGCTAAAAATAACACACCACATAAAATTTCACCATAAAAATGATGTGATCCCATTGTAGGTGACTCATGAGAGAACACCAATTATCCTCTAGCCTCTGTGTATCCTCCCACCTATAGTATACAACTCAAATAGCTATATTAGTGAAGATAATTCCTCCTCCCACACTATTAACATATCTTTTGAAAAATGGACATTAGTTACCTCAATAATGCATCCATGTATAATTTTGATTTTTGACATAAATTTTTTGAGCCAATGACTCAACACACAATATAACTCTTGACTTATGGACCCAAAACAAAAATACATCAAATAATGATACACTTATGACAAAACTAATAAATCAAGACTCTTTTATTTTTACTTTTGATGATACACCATTTTTAAACCTATTAATAAAATCAATTGACTAAAATTAATATTAAAAAAATAATTAACACATAATTTTCATTAAAACATAACTAAATCTATAATTGGCATGACTATACTATTGAGTATATTAACAATACTAAACCAAATTAAAACTATCAACTTGACTATTTATAAATCTGACTTTGATAAAATGGTAAATTAACAACTATACCAAAATAAAAATCTAAAATATATGTAGACTCTAAAAACATTACCATAAACCTAGTGACTTTGCATGAACCAGTTGAAGCATCACGTTGATGTGGGAATCAAAATGAGAAGTTAGATTATATTGCAGCACTAAAAACACAAGTCATGATAATGGCATCTATTTAACATACATAATTTTGGTGTACATGTTTCAAACTTGATTATATCTATGCACATAAATATATAACATGATTTCAACCATAAACACATCGATGCCATGGATATGATGACTTCAACACTTTCTAGTTTTATATTGATAGAGCCCAAGATTTGACTTATATACACCTAAGAAAATAGTATGGATATTATACAAAGTTGTTAAATTAAAATTTGTTGCATCAAACCTTTTTGAATGGTGATGATTATAGGTTATTTAGCTCATTTAGCTCATGATGCACATGGATTGATTATATCCTAAGAGCCAAAAAGAAAAAAAATATGTTGTAGTTCATGAGCCTATTTTAATGGAGGCAATAATAATAGGTGTGGAAAGATAGACTACATGAATTAGACCCTCCTACGTTGAATCAGTCTCTAGATATAGCCAATTTAAGCATTTAGCCCTGTTAAAGCTCAATATGCTATCATTTTTTATCATAAGGTATAAAAGGTGATCACATGTTATAAAGATTAGATAGATATTTGAGGATGGATCTTGGCATGTAGGATTCAACACAAGCTTCTATGTTTGGAAGAATGAAATAGTCCATTAAAAAGTCATAAGATGACATGAAACAAATCAAATTTCTTGTACAAGGCTCCCATGGCTCCCTAATCTAATACCAAACTATGTGAGATCAATGAATGAATGATCCAATAATTTTATTATTATAACAAGTGTATATATATATAATGAAAGATTTAATTATCTTGTAAACATTTTTATATATCTAACTTTACCTAATCATGTAACTATTATTCCTTAGTTAGGATAATTGCCTAGCCAATGCATCTAACCAATATTATAAAATAGATCACCAAACTAACTATAACAATGGAATATCTAATTTGTGATAATAATGAGGTGGTTTGGTAAGTAAAATTGTGTAAGGGTATAATCCATAGTTTCTTAGACATGTTATTTTTCTTTAAGGATAGATAAAACTAAAACAAAGTAATGTTAGCATGTTTTTAAGAAATGAAGAAGAAGGAATAATAGAAGAGGGAAAATATATTTGGAATCAAAAAATTTATATCAAGGGGGGAAATGGAATGGGTGGAGGGGATAATGAAGGAAAAAACAAGGTAGAGTAACTCTTTATCAAAGTCAAGACACTAAAATTATGTTTGTGAAAACAAGAAGACTTTTGACCTTAAGTATTATGAATAACTTATCTTAGCCACATAAGCCTTAGGTCATTAAATTTAGTATGTAGATAATACCATGAAGGCTATTTCCATGAAAATTAAAATAGACCTATCTCTCAAAAATTTGTTCCCCATTCTTTAGGACCCCTTATAGATTCATTGGTCTACTATGAAGATTGGGTACTTGCGTGAGAAAGTAGGTAACATCATAATGTTTTTTGAATTCCCCTATTCTAATCTAGTGGCCTACCACACCCCAAAGGACCTTGGCTCTATGTGAGACAAACTATGGAGTTTTTTCTTTGATTGAAGATAGGAGATGTGCTTATAATCACATCTTTTGGTATGATGTTGAATTTTGAGATTTTTATGTTTCCTTTTAGATATCATTGCCTTTTATTTCAAATTATTTAGATTTTAATTTTATTGATTGATTTTTCTATTTATCCATATGGATTTGGAAAACCAAACATGGGTACTAAAGATGAATTTTATTTGAATACTTGGGATAAGGTTGCTAAGAGAGAGAACATTAAATAGCATTGGGTCAAAGAGTCTCATAAATCTAGGTGAAATAAAAGTGTTATCTTGACTTCAACCTTGTTTTATCCAATACAAAGTCAAAGAAAGGGGAAATCAAGAGGAGTGACACACGGAATATTTTGAAAGATTTTAAATAATAAAAAATGTGAAAAAGGGTAAAATGGATGCAATGATAGTAAACTATGATTCCTTATCATAATAATGAGGTAAATAGAGGAAAAAATGTTAACATAGATTATTTGTGCAAATTACATCTATCAAAAGAAGTAAAAGCTAAAGTTGAGAAGAAGGATCAAATAACATTTTATAGAAAAGGAATGACAATATAGTAATTTTATGAGGAGGGCCAGGTCCTAACTATGGTGTTATACTACAACTTATAAAAGAGAAACCCATGAGGGCACTAAAAAGTAAAATGTGAAACAATAAAATGAGAAAAGAAGTAAAGGTGGTATTTTGTGAGGATGGCCAGGTCTTGTCTATGGTATTATACTCTAAACTAACATAAGATAAACCCATGAGTGTGAATGATAAATAAGGGGGGTAAATAATCATAAAGTTATGAAGGTAAATAATGACATAAAAAAGACAAAAATAAAATATCTATATGAGGACAAAAATGAAATCAAATGCCAAATGTAATGTGTAATAAAAATAAAGAGTGTAAAGGAAGATAATGATTCTTATAAAGAAAAAATAAAAGAAATAAGGTACACAAAAACAAAGAAACATGAGACAAAAAGGACAAATGAGATCTATGCTAACATCTGTATCAAAGATGAGCATGTGAAATACATATCTATAAATCTCAAAAGGTTTCTTGAAGTTGAATTTGGTTGGTATTATGCATTATATAATAAAAGTGGGCATCACAAGATTCCCAAAATGGTGAGTGGATGTATGTATGGGCATCAAAATATTCCCCAAAGTCCAAAGGGACCTATGGATGGGCATCAGAAAATTCCCCAACATGTGAGTTGGAGTGAGGTAAGATAGAACCATTGGAATGATTTGCATTGAGTTAGTAGGTGCATATGGAGATAGGTAAATGTGTTGGTTTGTTATATTTTAAGGAGGTTGAATGTGACATTTGATGTTTAAGAGAGGTATGTGGAGGTAAAGGAGGACCATGTATGATATGAATTGGAGTAGGCATTTGAACTAGGTACTCTTTTGGTTCATGGGAATTAAGAGGTTGAGGTTTAATAGATGCAATTAAATGTTTAAAGTTGTTAATGTTATCTATCCTTTCCTTATTAGTGTAGGAATAAGGACCAACTATGTTTTGAATAAAATTAGTAGATGAGGGGTAGGTATGGGATGATTTTTGTTGATCATTAGGTAGTTGATTTTGATGTGATTATGATTCTTGAGATTGAATTTGAGAATATTGAAAATAGTCTTTATAGCATTATTTTGTTATATTATGAAGATTAAAATGTGGAATAAGTAAGGAAGAAATAAGATAATGGTGAAGATCATGATAAGACTCATGATAATTCTTAATAGTATCATACCACCAACAAAAAATTATCAGGATTATACCATTTTGGAGGAGGTTTGGAAGGATCAAAATTGATGGGTTTAGAAAGTGGAAATTTATTCTTAATTTGTTATAGACTCAAGGGAGGGTGGTTTGGGTTAAAAATTATTGAAATATATGCTCCACGTTGAGGTTAGGGAGGCTTGGATGAATCAATATTATGAGGAAATGATTGGAAAGATGCTTTAGTAGTTGTTTGAGGTGTTTCAAATTGAGTCATATGAAAGTCTTACCTTTTTAATTGGTCTAAGGCTTCATCTAAAGTTTGAGGTGATAAGATTTGAACTTTGTATTGAAGGGGAGGTTTGAGAGTAGTGACAAATATAATTAAAAGAGTGTCATAATTCATGTTATGGTCAACTTTATGAGAGAGATAATTCCATAATTTGATGAATGTGTGAGCATAATCATTAAGAAGTTTCTTGGCATTGATGAAATGTCTAAGGTAATTTCTAGGAAGGTCATCATGTTGGAATTCTTTAACTAGAACATTGACTAAATCCTAAAGTTGTGAGATGGAATGTCTATGAATTTCATTGTACCATTTAAGTTCATCACCCATAATTTTTTTAGATAATATCTAGGTGGTAGAAAATCTATTAGTTTATACCAATTCCTTATAGATATTATTAAAAGACTTAAGAAAGATACTAGGGTCATTAGTCCCATTATATGTGACAGTTAGAGATATGTTTCCAATATATATAGATGTAATGAATGAGGATAAAGGTTAATTTTGAAGATGTTAAAACATTTTGTTATTCATTAAAGGTTGAGGGATGATATTACCATTGGCATCTCTACGAGGAGAAGGGACAAAATTTTGATTTGGTGGAGACATGATGACTTCAGGTGGTTGGATAATCATGTTGCATAAATGTTGTTTCATGTTCATCACTTGAGAGGTGTTAGTTATTTGTATGATGTTCATTTTTTTGATGACTTGTGCAATAAATTGAGTTGTCTCAATAGGTGGATTGGTGTTTGTAGGAGGGGTATTATTTGTGTTGGTAGGAGGAGGATTGATAGTGTTGGTGGGAGGAGGATTCTTTGTAGGTGGAGGATTCCCAACATTAGTGTTAGTTGTCTTATGTGTGGTAGAAGAAGAAAGAAGCTTCTTAAATCCACCATTATTGTGAGGAGTGTAAATAGTATTATCAACAAGGTTTTTGAATTATTAGGAACCATTTAGATTATCAATTTGAGTGGTTTCAACCATGTTACTTTGGGAATTGATAAGACTTGGTGATTTTGTTATGGGTGAAATAAAGGATTATGAAAATTAGTTGTAAGGGTATGAGTGTTGATAAGAGAGGGATTAGTCGGTGGAATATTCCTAAAATTGGTGTTAGGAATAGGATTAGGATAAAGGACCTCAACTACATTACATTGTGTAGTGAGTGGTTTTGGTTTAGGAAAAGAAGGAAGAAAATGGATAGTTTCATCAAAAGTAATAAAATAAGTGAGGTTATTATCCAAATCCTTGATTATGTAATGTTATAGACTAAGGAAAGGTTGAAAATATGTCATCATGATGAAACAAGATTAGATAACCACATGAGGAAAACAAAAAGTAACAAAAAATAGTATAGGGTTGACTATGTTGATCCTGTACAACAAACAAGGGATGAAAAGTGTCTAAAAATAGTACATGGTTGATTGGGCTAATCATTTACTAAAAAAAGTCTAGAAAAGGTCTTAAAATATCATAAGGTCAACTAGGCCAATATTATACAGTCAATAAAGGCTAAAAAAGGTACAAGGTTGACTAGGTTGACCCAATATAGTAGATAGGGAAGATGAGAAAGTTTGTAACAATTTTTGAACTAAAATAAGAATATTTTTGTAGCTAATATAGGAAAATAAGAAATTAAGGGAAACAAATAGTCAACTAGATCAACACTAGCCAATCCAATTAAAGCATATAATACAAAATCTTTCACTAATGTTGGCTAAAGCAAGTTATTGCACATATAATTAAGTAAAGAGCAAGAAATCAAGTTGAAAAGTAAAGAGATAACTAATTGGTCAACCTAAGATGTTTTATTATATTATTAAGAAATTATTTTAAGTGTGATGGGAAGTTATGTATAAGCAAGGAACTAGATAGCAATCTAAGGATGGTTTTAGATAGTTTGGACTAAAAAGGACTATAATGGTAATAATATAGGCTTGGTATTGGGGCCTACCCCCTCACTTCACACACTATAGTGATAAGGGTGTCAGGTGATTAACCAGAATATATGATTAACCATGATTTATACTAGACTAGAGTATCAAGTTGGCTTCCCCCTTGGTGATGAAATCCAAGTAGGTTGGCCTTGGGTAGATATATATTAAAATACTTGTTTATATTATGTTATTTTTATATGTGTGCATAAAATAGAAATAGTGAAACCAAATGATTAATTAAAAACATCCTAATTAGACTATATGAACTATTCTAATCATGCAAGCAATAAGAAAAGAAAGGCATGAATTAATTACTAACATATAGAGATTAATTCCAAATTTAAATAAGGTATAGTGTTGACACTATATGCACAAAATATAAAAAATAGTTGATAGGGTTGAAATTTTACTATGAAATCAAGGTCTAAAAATGTACATGGTCGATAAGAATTGACATACTTATTTTAGATATCGGACAAAACACATGACTAGGTTGACTATTCAAGGGCATTTTTAAAGATTACAAACTGTGCAAGGGTAGTTTTGAAGATTGAAAATTATGAAAGGAAATAAAATAAAATGAAGAGATATAAAAAGTAACCTTAGTGGGTCAAATATTTAAATGAAGAAGATTACTGATCAAGAACCTTGAAGAATATTGGCAAAACCTATTGACTGGGTCAACTAGGTTGATCAAGTTGTGTAAAGACCTATTTAAAAAGCCAAAAAAAGTATAAGGTCAACCAAGGTTGACCTAATATTCTTTTTAGATGTTTGAAATTATACAAGGTTGACTAGGTCAACCTAGTAGCCTAAATTAGAAGTCTATAAACCTATACTGGGTGATTTGAGTGTATTCAACTGTCTGTTCTTGAAAACCTACACATAGAGATTAGAATCAAGTCGATAGAGTAAATATCATATGACATATATATGATAAACGTAATGCTAAAAATAATTTTAAAAATTGAAATAAATCCTAAAAGGGTAAGTTTCACATCGGGTTCACCAAAATGCATGTAATTATAAATGCATCAAGTCTATAAATCAATCCTAGCTCGTAAAAGATAGAGCATACCTACACTTTTGATTTCAAATACAAATTTTAAATAGGAGTATGACCAATATGGATATATGCTAGACATAATTAGGGGTTCACTTGTCATAGTACATGATGCGAGGTAGGGTTTCAAATCCTATAGTCTAACACAATCATGTATCAACCTTAGAAGATTCCAAAGGTTTGATATTCACTTATTATAACAAACAAGAAAGTAAATCTAATATAATACACACCAAATCTTGTGACATAAAGTGGGGGTTAGAAATTAAAAACAACTAAACTAAACATGCATAAAAGACATATACTCATGTCAATGTATATAGAATCCTAATGCATAGAAGAGAGAAGCACAAATGGATTATCTATCTACTCTTATAACGGAGAAATAAAGTTAGGAATACTTACCTTGAAGATAAAATTATCAAGCCTTAATCTCTCCCTTGGCCAAGGTGCTTCACAAGAGATTTTTGTGATATGTAAGGATAACAAAGACAAATTAGCTCTAGGATACACAACCTATCTATACAACCAAAAGACTTGTCCACAAGACATGATCTGTATCTCCCAAGAAAGTATTGAACCCTAAGATTTATTCCTCAAGTATAATGGTCAATAAGCAAATGTTCAATCACACTTATTCTTATTCACTTATCTATTCTCAAATGGTTAGAAATGAGCTTGTATATATAGGTATATCTTGCTTGAAATCCTCTCAAAAACATCAGCTATATAGGGTTGGCCATGGTTAACCCAATTTAGTTTTAGGGATAACTCACTAGGTCTAAGCTAGGTCTCCCAAATGGCTAACAAAATCAAAAATTTTAAAATACCCTAAAATGTAAAAGGTCAGTCATGATTGACCTAGTAGAACTGATAGTCAAAAATGGAATTAAGATAAGAAAAGGAGGATGGAAAGAGGAAAATTACTGGAATAGGTAGGATTGAGAAGAATAATATTAGGGTTAATGGTTTTAGGATATAAGTTTGTAGATATAAAGTGGTAAAATGTACAACAATATTATGAATCACCGATGGTCTTCTCACCCCTTTCTTGGTGCACCCCTTAAGGCATGCACTTAGAGAGATTGAGATTCAATAGGTTCTTATAAAATACAAAGTGTAAGTAGTCAATAAAAGTTTGAAAATATTATGTGTATACACACCTTAGTTAATATATTTTAGTTTTTTTTGCATTTATTTCCCATCTCTTTTCATCCCCCAAATCAAATCTAAGATATATCTTCTAAAATATTAGAGGTTGCTTTATAGACTGCAATTCAGTTCCATGCCTATAAAGTTTCCCATGGAAGGTTGTTTCACCTAAATCAAGAGTTTTAGGCATCAATGTATGCTTTTCCAAATATTTTTGCCTTTTTATTTTTAACCATGCATGTGTACCACATAATGCTACAAAATAATACATACATCACATATTTACCATAACATATACAACAAAATCTAAATATATATACCAAAAAGGAAATATATCTATGCATCCACATCCAAATCCAAATACAACTCATGAGATTATTAAAACTATAATATGTGTGTGTGTGTTTGTGTGTGTGTGTGTGTGTGTGTGTGTGTGTGTGTGTGTGTGTGTGTGTGTGTGTGTGTGTGTGTGTGTGTGTGTGTGTGTGTGTGTGTGTGTGTGTGTGTGTGTGTGTGTGTGTGTGTGTGTGTGTGTGTGTGTGTGTATCATGTGTTTTATAAAATACAAATTAAAATAAAAAATCTAAAAATCTATATATGTGTTCCATCATGTTTGTCATGTGGCCTAGTGATGCTACCCATGGATGCCTATGGTAGACCACTCTAAATAGTTTGTTATTAAGAGATAGTTTGAGATCTCAAACCAACAACCTATCCCTATAGATTAGCCACCTATGAATACACCTATCTAAGTTTTATGGTAGTCACCATGTGTGAAACTTACTCTTAGGTTAAGGATTGTTAGGTTTGAGCCTTTCTAGCTCCAACCCTTATAAGTGGATGTGATGAATCACCATATACCTGTAGTTGTCTCATGGCCTCTCCCACTAGTCTTTTAGGCTAACTAAGATAGGGTAGATAGAACCATAAGATCATCCAAACTAGTAGGGTCATATAATGTGAACACCCCATCCAAAATATCATGATGTGCATCCTTAATTAGGGCTCCCCATTTGACATCATGTGTCATAGGATCTACAAAACCAAAAATTAAATGTCCATCAGATCATATACATACATACATACATACATATATATATATATATATATATATATATATATATATTGTGTGTTTATATATTTCAAATCATCTATCTATCATGCTCAATAATGAAACTAGTTTTCTATACTTAAAACATAAAAAAAATTAAAGTATTTCTCACCACCATTGGTATCATCGATCATGATCTCACCAAGTTCTCACCCATTGAGAAACTCATCCACCAATTGCATATGTATGAATGAAAATCCATGTGTCACCACTTGAACTCACCATAATCCTCTCATCAGTGGTCTCTCTATGGACATGTCTTAAAGCTACTGTAGGATCCCCCTACATGACATCTACCACTAGCATCGATGGTGTCTCCATATCTATTGAGTCCAATGTGGTTAGTTTCACCTCTATTATGGTGCCTTTTATGTTCTTTACTCTCTTACATACATATACATAGTGCCTCCTCTTCTCAATATTATCTCTTATTATCATGCTTGACTAGCTTATGGTTTATCCCACTGAGGCTTGATCACTAGTATCTCCACAAGTACCCCTTTACCTCTTCTCCCTCTTAGCTCTCTATCATGTTGTGCCCAATAGGTAGACACTATTAGAAGAGCCATAGGATGGGGAGGTTTAAGATGTATAGGTAAATAATCCAATAGACGAGTCTCCAAAAATGAAGTGTAGTGGTCTATGATCTATACACGTGTCAAACTTGTAACAATGGTAACCCAACTAGACCATATATAAGTTATGTGAGTATATGCTTACCACACTATCTACTCTCATGTTATAGTCTAAAATATTATAACATGGATCATGACTCATGATACATGGTATTACCTCCATCAAACAACCTAAATCACCCTATCTAGAATCATATGGGGAAAACCAACTGACTAATACATAGGGAACCTCTCATATATCTATGTACTCAAGAGTATAACTGATCCCATCATCTTCTATCCTTGGGAAAACATCCCATACATATCATGCATGAGCTAGACCTAGATGACATAACCAAAAGAATATAATACATCTTGATCCAAAATTTAATGGCACAAGGCTATCATAACAATGGTACCTTACCATCTAAATTGTGACACAACACTTGTCTTATCACAAGTACTATCACTACCTTCTAAATGTCTAAAATGGATGTAAGATAAACATTGAACAAGCTCAACTATAATCTAGAGTACTTCATATATTATCTTGTATCCCACTTAGATAAGGATCATCTCTCATCTTTTGACTCTAATGTATCAATAATGATAAATGTCTCGCATATCAAAAGTCCAAGCAATGCATGGACATCCTCCAAAGTGATATCCACCTTGATGGTATCCCCCTCCACCTCCCATAAAAAAGTGTTGGTCAACCATTCCCATGATGTAAGGAACATGAAAATGATATCAATACTCAAATGGATATGTCAGAACTCCATAACGCTTTTAAATCCCAAGGTGACCAGTTGAGCCCTATCTATGTCTACTAATCACTCTAATAGATCTAGTAACCAAATGTATCCACCAAGTACCAAAATCTCTATCATCTCTGTAAAATATCAAAAAATAGAGGATATATTAGATATCAATAATAGAATAATTAAAATACATCATCAAAAATTTACAATTTAACTACTTCATTAGCTTATTAGTTTTATAGTATTTATGTTTTTAAACACCATCAACCCATTTACTACTAAATTATCCCTCTTATAGTCTTGTTATACTACATCAAACCATTGATATGAAATCATCCATATTATTTTAGACTATATCAACAAATTTGATATTAAATTATCCCTTTCCTAGATTTAGCATACTACATCATCCCTTTAGTACACATTTGACCCCCTTTAGTAGATTATATTGGCCACATATTACCAATTGTATTAGCTAGAGGATATTTAGCCATCTTCCCATTCCAAACTATGGTGGCCTACTAGTATTTAGTCAACCACTTTCAAATTTACTATGTTAGGCCACTACTATGTAATTGGCCCTTATTTCTCCCTCACCTTATAAACTTAGTTGATAGGGTTCACTATGTTATTTGTATATGGTGACTTTTTGACCATTTACCATATATGACTTAGGCATTTATTGGTGTGATCTTCTCCTACCCATTATCCCATCCTATCCCTAGTTTACCTAAAAGTTTCTTAGGATCAATTTTTGTGTCTATATTTTTCATACCATTCAATTTTCTATATTTAACTCAAATTCAAATAAAATTGCTCAAAATTTTGAAATTCATATTTTTTTACTTGTCGTACACTAGTTGTGGTTTATATACATCCTCTACATCATATATATCATCTCTTTACCAAAGTCACTCTCTAGGATCAAATTGGGTCTCTCAAACCATTTTTTATCAAAATAGAAATGAATTGTTTTTCACCCTATTTATATTTACTTATCAAATTTTATAACCAAATTCCATTTTTTGATCATATCTTTGTTTCTAATAGCTCTTTTTCCAAACCAAAAGATGTTATGAAATACTAATAGTGTACAAAATATTTTCACATATTACATGTATATTTTTCAAAAAAAAAAATTTCACTCTTTTTTGCTAATTTATATAGGTTCACTTGATGTTCACTAGATTTGACACCTGCACATTTATTTTAATTCATTTCTTATCTATAAGACTAAGGTAAGTGAAGGTATGTGTTTTAAATTTTGTCTTTTTATTTATCTTATTCACTTCTTACTATAATTACTTCACCTTTAGCAATGTGTGTTATGTTTTTTCCCTGAAGCACCATCCCATGTTACACCTATGTGACATGAGAAGATCATAGAGTGGGTAATATGTATAAACATAATATTTTCAAACATTATAAATTATTGGTGCTTTAACTCTTACATAAACCCTTTGAGTTCTAATATCTCTAAGTACACACATTAAAGGGTGCACTGGGAAAGGGTTGGGCAGATCATTTTTGCTTCTAGGATTATTGTCCCCTATACCACCACTTTGTATCTACACAACCATCTCCTATACACTTCCATAGTCTTTTTATCCTCTCTTACACACTCTTACAAGAAATTAAACACCTTTATTATCCCCTTTATAGTCATAAAACCCCTTTTTTACATCTACCCTACATTGTCATCCTGGGCTGACCCTATATTCAAATTGATATTTTCACATTATGGGTCTAGGTTGGCCTTAGCTGACCTAAACTAGAATGTGACTTATCAAATAATGATACATAGTTGAATTGGTTTGACTCTATCAACTAAAATTTTGGAAAATTTCAAGGTTATATTTAGTTATATACACACATCCATTTATGCCGTTTAAAGAAAAGAGAATAAGAAGAAGATTATATTTTGCATATGTTTATCCACCATTCTACTTGAATAACATTGCATAGGGTTTCTATAATTTCTTTAAATATATAAATATTATCTTATGGATAAATATTTTTGATGAATAGATAAGTTGTGTATCCTAGAGCTAATTCATCCTTATTATCCCTACATATAACAAAAACCTCTTACGAAGCACCTTGGCCAAGTGAGAGATTAAGGCTCGACAGGTTCATCTTCAAAGGAAAGTATTCCTAACTTTCTTCCTCCTTTGTAAGAGTAGATAGATTATAATTTGTACTTCTCTCTCATGTATTAGTATTTCTTATACATTAACTTAAGTATAGATATTCTATGAATTTTTAATTTTTATGTTTATTACCCCCACTTTGTGTCACAAGATTTGGTGAACACTAGATTGGACTTTACTTTACTTTAAATTTACTTTGTGAATATGAAAACATAAGACTTAGGTAGAGTTATTTCATAATGTTACTTAATTAGAGGCTTTTGAACCTTTTCTAGTGATGTTATTATGGTAATGGACCCCTTAATTAGGTTTAATGCATCCATATTGTTCATGACCCTAAATAACTAATTTATCATCAAATAGAAGTTCAAGTAGGATTTATCCTCTCTGAGCTAGGATTGATTAATAGGTTAGCTACATTTTCATTTGTATACATTCTAATGACACATGATGAGATTCAAGAGAAGCATATATGTACACAATATTTTCAAACTTTATCAATTAATGATGCTTTCTATCTTGTAGGAACCCATCGAGTCTCAATCTCTCTAAGTGAATACCTTAATGGGTGCACTAGGAAAGGGGTGGGAAGACAATTATTTCTTCATAATATTATTTTCCTCTATACCACCACTTTTTATATACATAAACATATCCTATACACTTTCCTAATATTTTCCTCCTATCTTACATACTCCTTTAAAACAATCACCACCTTACTTAGCCCCATTCTAAGATTAAAACCCTTTTTGACATTTATCACACATTATTAGCATAGGCCAACCCTATATTTAAATTGATATTTGCATGTTATGGGTACATGTCAAACTTAGGTGACATATACTAGGACCTAACTTGTTTTTATTAGATAATGATACAAATTCAAATTTAGTCGACCTTGTCAACTAAACTTTTAAAAAGTTTTAGGGTTAGATTCAAATATATATACACATCCATTTTCATCATTTATAGGAGGAAGAGAATAATAATAATATTATATTATGCATCAATTTATCCATCATTCTACTTTAGTAACATAGTTTCGAAAGATGAAACCGGATATAGGCTCTCCTGATAAACCCGGAAGAAGACCCATAAGGAAAACTAGAGAGCTAGAAAGTTTGCAGAATATTGCTGATGGCAGATAGGCAACTATTCTGGATTTTACCCCTAAAAATAGATAACTAGAGCATCTTGCGGGATTGTAGGGGGGTGTTTATTTTATGGTTTTTTTGAGGTTATCTTGGTATAACCTGTTCTTGTTGCTACTTTTTAGTAGGTTTTAGGATGGCCTTTTCTGGAGCATGGTTATGCTTTTATCTTTTGTTCCTGTTATAGGGTTTCGGGGCCCCTTCAAAACCTGTTTTTACCTTAATATAAAACATAGTTTAGTGTTTCAATACTTTATTCAATGTTATGTATATTACATTGTGGAGAAGTCTTTTGGATACATAGAGAATTTGTGTATCTTAGAGTTGACTTATACTTGGTATCCTTACATACCCCAACAACCTATTGTGAATCACCTTGGATAAGGGATACATTGAGGATTGGTTGATTAGTCTTCAAAGGCAAGTATTCCTAACTTTATTCCTCCTTTGTAAAAATATATAGATTTGAATTTTTAGTTGTCTCCCATGCATTAGTATTTCCTATAAATTGACTTGAGTATAGATCTTCTATGCATTTTTACTTTTTATATTTTTTACCCCACTTTATGCCATAAGAATTTGTGATCACTAGATTATATTTTATTTTACTTGTCATTTACTTTGTCAATTTGAAAAAATAGGACCTACCTAGGGTTATTACATAGTTTTTTCTTGATTATAGGATTTGGAACACTCTCTAGTGATGTTATTGTGTTAAGATATCCCTTAGGTAGGTTTATCAGATCTATATTGGTCATGACCCCAAATATCTAATGTATCAACAGATAAAAGTTTAATTAGGATCAATCTTCTCTGAACTAGGATTGATTAATAGGTCAACTAAATTTTCCTTTGTATACAGAGGATTCTCCTCAAAATTTCTTTGTGTTAACATATTTAAACCTATCATCTTATTTCCAAGATGAAGGGTGGAGAATAATATTGTATTTTAATGTATTTTTTCAATTAAATTATCTCATAAATAATATTCCACAAGACTTAAAGATACTATCCTTTGCATTAAGATGCCTAATTGGAGGGGAAAAGAATAATTAATTAATTGAAAGGAAATTATACTTTTATTTGTAATATAAATATAATTATAAAAATGATTAATTAAGTTAATCAAGGATTAATTTAATTAATACAAATGTGAGTAATTTAACTATAATGTTATTTAATTGAATTAATAAAATATCAAATTAATTAATAAAATGTAGAGAATTTAATTATAAGAATGATTTAGATAAGGGGAAATATTAGCATTAATTAATCAGAGAAAGGAGAATTATTGAATTAATAAAACTAGAGAAATTGAATAGAGAAATTAACTAGAGAACAATGTTTGAATAGATAAATTTAAAAAATCATGACAATTTAATAGAGAATTATAATTGAATAGATCAAATATGGTGAATTAGATCACCTAGATATGCCCCAAGGTAAATTCAAACACATATATTAGATGAACAAATAATTTTGGACTAAATAATGTGAAATTTTGGGAATTAATTTCATTTTACAATTTAACATAGAAGTGATAAAATTAGAGTGTTTACATTTTACCATATTTGAGAAGGCATTATAATATGTAGATGAAGAAATGACTTTTCAAAAAATAAAAAGTAGTAATAATGATCGTAAATAAAATTTGACAGATGTTAGTGTTTTGACATAGAAAAAATTTGATGGATGTTAGTTTTGATTTAATTTACTAAAAATACTAGAAAATGGGTTTAAACATTGCCCAAAGTGATGATTGGTAAGCATTGGATGCCCCTTCAAGGGGAAATTCAAAAAATATTGGCTGAGTGAACCTTTGAAATGATGAAGGAATGCAAGGTTACATCTAAGAATAGGAATATGAATTAAAATGCATCTAATATTAGGAACATGTATGAAAATTCATCTAAGATTCAGACAAAGTTGGTGTCAATTCATCTAATATTAGGAACAAGTATGAAAATGCATCTAATAATAGGAACACGTTGATGAAGATGACTAAGAATAGATTGAACATAATGAATAGATTGAACAAATCATTAAAAATAGATTAATTACATAGATAGAGATGTATGTGATTGATGGAATTTACATGGAAACCATTTGGAAACTTTATCATAAATAAAATAAAATTAGAAACAAAATTAAGTAGTTATTAATTTGACCATAACTCCTAAAATATAGACTAGTTTTCAATGAATTTTTGAGATATTTTTGGTATGAAAAATTCACACACTCCTATAAAAATTAATATTAAAAAAATAATATATCAAAATATATGATATTTTAGCATCCCTTTTCTTAGAAAAATATCATATTTTATTCAAAGAAAGTTTTATAAAGAGGCTCAAAACAAAGGTGTGGGTTTTTAGTCCTTCCAAGCATGCCATATGTGTTGATAGAGTATGAATCCTATATATTTTCAAAAAAATATAATATCACAAAATAAAGTGATATAAAATATGAAAACATGCACTAGGACCTCATGAGCTCTAAAAAATACAAAAGAACTATAATGCTTTAGAGATTAAAACAAATGTAATGTAAACCTTCATTGTAGCTTGTCTTGTTGGGATGTGGCTCGAATGTAGATTGTGATGGTATTTATCAATTCTAATTATATTTATACACCTTCATTAAATTTATGGACCAATGTTGATTTGATCAAAGAATATAAGATTAATACACAAAGAGACTTGATGTTTTGATAACATTTAATCATATATCTTAAATATGTTGAATTATATTGTGGAGAGGTGTATTTATAACAAATATAGATAAAATAGGACCCTTAATCTTTAAATAAATATGAATCTTTACAAAAAGGTTCTCAATAGTGTACATGGATCAAACACGTGGATAAATGATGCAAGCCCTTCATCTCAATCAATATGAAGGGTGGAAGATGATCTTTGAAAATATCACATGAGAATTAATATAAGCCCTTCATGTTGTTTCTAAGATGAAGGGTGGATGATTATCCTCAAAATGTCATTGTGAGAGTGCATTTAAACCCTTCATCTTATTTCCAATATGAAGGGAGGAGAATCACTCCAGAAAAATCATATGGATCAACCATGTGGGCCCTTCATCTTGTTTATAAGATGAAGGCTAGAGAATAATCTTATACATTAACTCATTTATGAATTTAATTATCTCAAAAAATAATATTCCACAAAATCTCAAGATCTTCTCCTTTGCATTAAGATGTCCACTTTGAGAGAAAAAGAGGAATTAATTAATTGAAAGGAAATTATAATTCTATTTGTAATATAAATATAATTTGAAGAATGATTAATTAAGATAATCAAGGATCAATTTAATTAATATAAATATGGGGAGTCTAGTTATAAGAATGTTTATTTAAATTAATCAAATATCAATTTAATTAATAAAATATAGATAATTTAAATAGAATAAGGATTTAAGGAAAAGGAAATATTAACATTAATTGATTAGTGAAAGGGGAATTATTGAATTGATTAGAGTAGAGTAATTGAATAAACAAATTGACTAGAGAATGATGATTCAATAGATAAGTTGAATAAAGAATGATAATTGAATAGATCTAATATGATGAATTGGCTTACCTAGAAATGCCCTGAGGTGAATTCAAACGTGTATATTAGATAAACAATTGATTTTGGACTAGATTGTGTGTGAAATTATAGAAAGTCATTCCATTTTACAATTTGACATGGAATTTAGAAACATTGATATTAAGTAGATATTTTGATATATTTTTTAAATTGTAAGTATTTTCTTAAGTGAATGAAGATTTGATGTTCCTAAAAGACTAAATCTGATATAAATTATGTTCCAAGGAAGAGAAAATACCCACTCAACCAAATAACTTGAATTATTTTATGGTATTTTTATCATTGTTAGTTAATCTTTCATATCTTTATGATAAAAAGTGTGATTAGAATATAACCTACAAGTCGTTATCTCTCTATGTGCATTTTTTTCTAAAATACTTTTAGTCTTTTAAATTCCAACATTTTTTCTAGGAATTTAATTCCAAAACATTATTCAAATTTAGTAAATAGATTAATGTGTGTTTTACCTTTACCAACAAGTGTGTTCATTTCTAAACAATTTCATTCATAAGCAAAGTGTGTTTATTTTCAAAGGAAGTATGTTTATTTCTTATTCAAATTTTAAATTATATATTAAAGTGTTTTCATTCCATGTAATTAGATATATTTCAATTCAATAAATTAGATTAGATCCATAGGATAAATGATCCACAACTTCCCCCAAAAATATAGTTGTTAGTTATTATCTTTAAACCTTGCTACATACTACCATTAGAAACCAACCCTAATTTGACATTGAATCAACTAAGCTAAGTTGATCTAGATAAAGAGGTTGATGACACTCATCAAAATAACGATCACTTATATTTTATAAATAAAAATGCTTCCAAAATTAAGGAATTGGTCAAATATGACGGACCAGTGTGCTAGGAAGAGTCCAAAATGTTGTAGGGGATTATTCAATACTTTATGAACTTTATATCAAGAATTTGTAACCAAAATCTAAGGAAAGAAAAAACACTCTTGTGACCCTTATCCAGAATCTTTATCAGGGCTAAAAAATGAATTTTTACTTAAACTTCCTTATCCTGAGGCCCTTATGGGTTCCCTCCAATTTTATACCAAACTTGATGCAATGTTATCCATCCATAGATGGTCACCACTATGGATAATTTCTTTTAGGTCCAATACTACTATTATAGAATTCATTAAAACTTTTTTAGTTCTAATAACAAATAAGATTGGATCCAAGCAACTAGAATATTTTAGACCCATAATCTTGTGTAATACCTTATAAAAAAATTATACCAAAAACTTGATTCTAAGAATTTAGTTTTTATGATATAATATTATCATATATCATCAAGGAGATTTTTTTTTGTTACACAAATCACAAACATAATTATTAACATACATGAGACCATTCTTTCAATTCAAAACTTTACTAGAGTAGGCATGTGTTTAAAACTAGATATGAACAAATTTTATGATAAGGTCTATTATAAAAATTTCCTAGACAAGGCTCTTGATAAATTTTGGTCTAGTCTAGGATATAAGGGATGGATCTCTAATTACATTTCATCCCCAAAGTTGATTATCTTAATCAGCTTGGTTCTATGGGGATTTTTCCTAGATAATAAGGGATGAGGCAAGTGAAACCTCTTTATCCTTACATGTTCATTATTCTTTTTGAGGGTCTTGGTATATGTCAGGTAGTTCAATAATATATGGAAAGGTCAAGGGGATCAAGATAGCCCCTGACATAGATTCAGTCACCCATCAACAATTTGTGAATGATACTTTTATTTTGAGAGAATGGGAGAAGCCTCAATGGGTGAGGCCAAGGTAATAAAATATGTTTTATTGGAGTATAAGGAGGTGTTGGGTAAAAGAATCAATTTATTTATAATATCTTTCATCTTCATCCACACTCTAGAAGGTTCTTAAAAGAAGATTGCCAGGACTCTAGAATAATAGATCCAAAAGTGGTCGTTAACTTACTTAGGGATGCCTTTTATTAGTGTAAGAATGGAAGTTAACTTCTAGAATATAATTATATAAATAATTCAAAGGAATTTGGTTGGTTGGAAAGGAAATATTCTCCTTGAGGTAGGTAAATTTCAACTGGTGAAAATAACACATCAAATCATCTTATTTACATGATGTCCCTATTCAATATTCCCATAAAATTGTGGATCAAGTGGAACAAATCCATAAAAGGTTTTTGTGTTTGGGTGCCAATTAATTAAACATATTTCATCTTCTATCCCTAGATAAAGTCTATATGACCAAAGGTAAGGAATGACTTGGTCTCAAATGAATTAATAATAAGAATAATGATCTTAATGACAAGTTTGAGTGGAAAGTGGTGAAGGAAGAATGTTTATGGACTAGTGTTATTAAATCTAAATACTTAAAGAGGAGGGAACTAAACATCATGCTTATGATGGGTTCTAACCCATTTTGTAGTAAATATTCAAAGGCTCAAATGTGTGGAGGACATAAATTCAATCAATCATAACAACATATTTTTATTAATCAAGACATTAAAGTATATAATAAAATGCTTTTAGAAACACTTCTAACAATACGTTAGTTGTCAAAAAATATCAATTAACAAATAAACTTAACATTGATAAAGGATTTATTGTTCTAACAACCAATATCCTATATTAGTTCATGCTATGTGATTTACACAACCAAATCACTTAAAACAATAAAACTAAATTATATACCCATTTTAGCACTAATTCTTAACATTCCCCCCATAGTTCTAACATGGGTTGAGAAACTTGAATGTCAATTTAATCTGATAATGCATTAAATTATAAATATATGATTTTGTTTTACATTAAAAGTTGTTTTATTGAAATTTTCCTTTCAAGACTTATTTGATGAATTGAAAATTTAAAAAAAGACTTGAATCACAAATTACTCTAGACTTTAGATAAGAAAAACATATTTTATTACAATCAACACAAAATTCTAAATATGACTTCAAACTATAAATGGCATAGACTCTAATGACCAAAGACTAAAACATAGTTTCTATTATAATGACATTTAATCTTTAAAATTTAGACTATTAACTGTTCTAAATGATAATATATATATATAGATAATGGATAAACCAACAAAAGTACTAAAAATAGATACTATTGAAAACTAAGACTATATATAATGGACAAAATATTTTATATAATAATAAATTTGATTAGTTTTTAAATGCTAAAATCACATGACCACATAAAATAAAGACATAACATAATAAATATAAAACACAAAATACTTATAAAAACTAAATATCATGAATACTACTTAAATAATTCCTAAAACCATGACTATAAAAGTTAGAACAAATTAAAAAAACAAAACTTAAAACTTAATCCTAACTAAACCACATAAAAATTCAAAGCCAAGAAATAATAAAAATTATATTAAACATAAAACTAAACTAAAATTTAATAAAAAAAACTTACCACTTGAATATGCCTAAAAAAGACTAAAAAAATTAAAAGTCAAATCTTTAAGACAATCGACCAAACCTAAAAGACATAAAAAACCTAAAACTCTTCTTATTATCCTTATCTTCCACCATAGAGATTGGAAAACTATTAGTGATGGATGATTAGGTTTACTAAATGAGATTTGAATGCCATATGAGATTAGTCTAAGGAAGGATGAATTTTTGGATGCCATGAGGATATAAATAGACTTTTAATTGATGCCATGTGGCTCTGAGCTTGTGGATGAGCAAAACAACTATGGGAGCATATGTTTGAAGAATCTTCCAAAGGAACCTATGCATGAAAGATGTTATAGCTAGAAAATTAAACTATAATGTGTCTAAGGTAGGTCCTTATGAATCTTGATGGGATGGTGGAGAGACTGATATTATAGTGAAATGCTTGGTAGAAATTTCAAGATGGAAACTAGGGGAGAATTGACTATTAATGATTACGTATATAAGCAGTTTATAAGATTGTTTAGATTATTTTTACATGAACCAAGTTTGATGAAAACCAAAAATGAGTGAGCCATTTTGGAAATTTTCAACATTATTTTCATAGAGTAGGTGTTGAATGTAAATCAAGAATCTAAATCTTGGAATGTAATCCTTTGGACAATTAAAAAATGAGCCAATGTGTATGTAGGATGTAGAAAATATGGTGAATATAATCAAACCTCATTGTTTAAATAGAAGACATGAACTATAAAAATAACAAAAATATACAAGATACAATAAAAAATCTAAGTCTTATCACATAACCATAGAGATACATATAAATATACTATGTATATTTTTAAAGACACACACACACACACACACACACACACACACACACACACACACACACACACACACACACACACACACACACACACACACACACACACACACACACACACACACACACACACACACACACACACAAACATGTACATACATACGTACATACGTACATACATACATACATACATATATATATATATATATATATATGTATGTATGTATGTATGTATGTATGTATATATATATATATACATACATACATACATACATATATATATATATATATATATATATATATATATATATATATATATATATATATATATATATATATATATATATATATATATATATATATAGATAGGGAAAATAATGGGTTTTTCAAACTATGAATAATACAGAAGGGTGTATAGGGAGAAGAATGCAAGTGACTCATGGATGCCATTGGCAGGACACATGGTCTTCAGTGTTTAACCATTGGAAAATTATAATAAGGGGTGGATAAAAAAATTAATGAAGATTTAAAGTGGGTTACACTACTTAGTCATTGATTTTATTTGGTGTAAACACAAATGAATAAAGGAAGCAACAATTCTTAGAGAGGCTAAACAAACTTGATTTTATACCACTTTTGGGTTTTACCCCATTTAGCAGTAAAGAGACAAAGGCTCAAATATGTGGATCACACAAATTAATTCAATCATAACAACACATTTTTATTAATCAAGACATTACAATATATAATAAAATTCTTATAAAAACACTTAACACAATAGGTTAGTTACTAAAACTAACACTTAACAAAAAACCTTAACACTAATTTATGATTGGTTGTCCTAACAAACAATATCCTATATTATTTCACGTTACACGATTTGCACAACCAAATAACTTACAATAATAAAAATAAATAATGTACCCATTTTAGGAATAATTCCTAATAGTTTATGGATGAAGGTCCCACAAATGGCTATATTTTTTGTAAATATTTCACAAGAAGAAAATTTATTCTATTGAAGGGTAGTAAATAGAACATGGGGAATGGGATAAATGTGATTTTTTAGATTATCCTTAGTTGTATGTATACCCACTTAGCTCTAATGACCCAAGGAATAGGGTGGGTCAAACCTTCAAAGAGTCTTTTGGGGTAAAATTTAAGGACTATTAGATATCTTTACTAAAGTGTGGCTCTAGAAAGAGTTGCAAGTTGAATCTACAAGTGAGGACATCTCTCAAATATTATTGAGAGAGATGAAATAGAAATTTTAGAAAACTGACATATGCATTTTCCCTAAACAAAACTATTTGATTTGAGTAGAAGAAGATAAATGGGGAATACTTAGTCAAAGTAGGATATTTAGTATACATGTAGCTCTAGGGATAAGTTTTTAACTATAAATATCTATGGGTCAAATATCTTACTCCAAAGGTTGATATTTTATTTTTGGCTACCTAGAACAAGATCTTACCATTGATAATGTAGTAAAAGTAATTTTTTTCATTCCTAACAAATGTGTTACACATTAAATTAAAGAGGATAAAATCAACCATTTGTTTTTTTAGTGCCCTTTCACCTCTAGTGTTTTAGATACCATTATCCAAAGGTTTAATCTTGTGTTGATGAGACCTAATTATTTTTTGGATCTTATCAACCAATAGAAACCTCCTTGGAAGATGTCAATGTTGGAATTATTATGGAACCTTTCCCTCCCACACTAGGTGTATGGAGTTTGGAAGGATAGGAATGATCAAAAAATTTAATACTATATGATGTGTTTATTCCTCTATGTGTACCATATTGTCCTGATTTCTTAATAACACTTCTCATTTTAGAATTCTATGAATTGCAGGCATAAGTAGCAGATCGTGGTAATTTGATGTTACCTATGGTGAAATAGCGGCAAAGAAATGTTTAATTATCCATAAAAATGTATAAAAAATGATGGTTGGGAGTCATCATAGTCTAATCTATAAATTTAAATTATATTTGATAATTCTTAGTGAATTATGATCTAGATTTAACCTACAAATTAATCTAGATTCATATATATAATGAAGTTTAAACTATAGTGATCTGGTGTAAAAAAAGAGCAAAGAGAAGGGTAAGGTATAAATAAAATGAGCAATTTCTTATTTTAATCTCAAATATTATGACAAAGCATAAATTTCAATTGAGTATGAATTCAAACCAACATATAATACAAAATATCCTAAACTCATATTTCACTATATACTAGGCAAACTTTAGAGGATAATGTAAAGAATCATAAGTAAGAACTAGGTTTACTTTTAAAGGTTTACTACTATAATCAAATAGCATTTTTACATCTAAATACAAATAAAAATGAAATGAATCAAATCCAAGATCTTTAAATTACTCTATCCTATGCACAAATTAGAAACCCTATGATTCGAAAATGTAACCCAGAATTCAAAGAAACTATTCAAATTTAAGACATAAAACTAGAAATTGAGAGAAAAGTTATGTTAGCAATTGACCTGTAAAATATGGAAAATCTTTGCATAAAGCCTTGATTATGTTAATTTCTCCATGTATATAAATTTTTATCAAAATTATCCCCCATTACAAGATGGTGATACATGCCTTTTATAAAAAGTTAAGGCAGTACATAAGTTAGTTACAAGATATAGGTGTACAAAAGATAAGGATAGTTTTCATTCCTTGGAAACTTTTAGATTACATTTGTATTTTATAATTAGACTAACCTAGGGGTAATATGATAACATAATATCATATTCCCTATAAAAGGATAGTCCTATTTTTAAATATTATAATTTTTTTATAAAAGGAATATCAACTACTGGGTGGGCACATTGATTTGGGGTTCCCCTATTGCTCCTGTATTAGTTCCATAGTCTTTTTATGTTGATACTTGATCAGCTCCAAGTCCACAATAGGATTCAATAATTATACATCCTCATTATTAGCTAAGTCATTAAAGTCTCTATCATTTTTGGTCATAGCTTCCTTGATACTTTTGTCCTTTGTAATGTTTTATTCAACTATGAGGATCATGTCAAAGATCATATTATTATCCCTATTGGACTGGCCTTGGCTCTTGCTCTTAACTAACTACATTACCAAAGTGACCCTATGTTTGTATTAAACCTCATCAATGATTCTAAGGGTTGAGGTCTTGGTAGGTTTGGCTAACATAGTGCCAAATAGTTGCTTGATTCAGGAAATCAACTTTTCATCATCCCTAAGGAGTCTATCCAAGCTTGTTGACCAAGTACTTAGACTCTATATTTTATCCACCACTATATTGAATGTAGAATTCAGGTGGTATAGGCTAATATATTTTAATTTGGGAATATTTTTCCCAATCTATATGTTGATGGGATCCTTCAACTTGGTCTTTACCCTTTGCCATTCTGCTATCACTCCTTTAGCCACTTCACTTTGTTGGATTGATGCATCTTGCCTCATTCATGGAATAAAACTAATTAAACATATAAAAAAGGAAGCTTAAAACATGTATAAAATAAAATAAAGGATAGATATAATGGCTTGTGTCTCTAGGTTATCCTTTTTTTTCCAAATTCTGGATACTTTACTTCATTCCTTGGATCTTAGCTTTTACTTGGGCTGACTGGGCCTCAATTGATTTCTCAAAATCATCTTTATGGATGGGATGTTCTCTTGGATACTTCCATTCAACTAGGGTTAGACACATAAATGGTTTAACCTTTTTAAAGTTGAACTCTTTAGTTCCTATTATTTCTTTCCTCATGGTAACCCTTTCTATTCTAATCGTATCTGGATTGAACTAGATAGTGGTGATTGGTTATATATATGTTGGAAGTTCAAGAACATAAAATACTATGATATTAGATGATCCTAAAGCATCTAATATCTTGTCTTCTATACCTATAGTGGCCATTATCCTTTTTTCTTCTTTTTCACTCATCAAAGCCTTAATACAAGACTTTATGTCATCATGCACCTCTATGTCACCAGCCTTTGTCAATTCCTATGAGTTGGAGAGATAGAAGATATTCTAAAATTTACAATAGATGAACCAATCAAGGATGATCAGTCTATGGATGGGAAATTATTCACTAAATATATTGATCTCACTGGTGGGATAAGTGAGGGTCAATATTAGTTTCTTCCTTGGTCCAACAGGGACCAATGTCAACTCTACTTTCCTCTTCTCCTAGGGTGCCACTGGGACTATGTCAAGAGCAACTTATTTTACTTTCTCCTCCTTAAGCTTCCTTTCTTATACCTATGTCTCTTCAATTTTATCCTCTTATTTATTGGTGTCATATACCTTAATAATATCTTTGAGGGCACCTTCAAATATTTCACTAGGTTCAAGGCAAATCATGTCCAAATACTCAACTAGAGATGGAGCTCTTTGGGGTAGTGTTTAAGATGAGGTCCCCTCTCTAAGTCTCTCTTTCAATATTTCCTTTCCATGTCATTATTTTATTTATCTTTAAGGTGGTGGATGTTCTACTTGAGGCTTCTCTTTGGGTAGCTTGGAATATGAGGGCAACAAATGATATTGGAGAGGATGCATCTACCACACTTCTCCTACTAGTTTATCTTCACTTGTTAACTTATTCTCTAGCCTGATATTTTACCCTTTGAGCTTGGCCAACACTTCTTCATAGTTATTTTCATTGACGTAAATGGTCGCATGAACACCTAGCTAATGCATATATACTAGTTTGGGGATTTGTTTCACATTTAAAAGATCACCTACTATATTCTTGGGATCCCACATTTTGAGTTCATCCAATTGGAATCTAAATGAGTCCCTATTCTTGAACATGGTATCAACTTACTTCCAATCTTGTAGCATGATCCTTCCAATGATTAAAGGAAAGGGGTGGAGAAGGCCTTTCCTCTTTTCCTTATAGACCCCATCAACACCATTGATGAGTTGGGAGGCTTCTCTATTAACTTTCTAGGAATATACACAATAAATTTGTAGTGTTGGGACATGATACCCTCAATTTGGATTACTTTGAAATCTAGATAAAACTAGCTATCCCTCATCATCTCTACATATTTATTGATTAATGGATGCACCCTAGGCATGATATAACCTATGATGGCCTCTACAAGAGTACGATATACATAGTCTCAGATGAATTTCATGTGATTCTAATATTTGAAGATGTATAATTTTAAATAGTGGTGTGATATAGTGGTTTTTCCCTTAGGAAACCACTTTCTAATGTCTGGGAAGCTGATGGAAGCAAGTAGGGCATCTAGAAAGTATGACATCATATAACATTTCTTGGTTTTCTTCCTTTTGATAGTAGTGAATTACTTGGCTAGGAAGATACCAATAAAGTCTCTTATTAGAGAGGTGAGATTCTCTTCCACCATGAAATATACATAAGAGACCTAGATATTATTTACATATGTGGTTGAGGGGGATCCTAATGTTCTATTTAATAGGGTCATGATTACCCTAATCCCTTTCATAAACTAGACTATTAGGATCTTAACCTCAAAGTCTCTAAAGACATGGTTCCATTGGTGCAACCATGGTTTGAGGATAGTATCCAGGTCATGTTTTCTAGTCCACTCCCTAATTTTGGACAAGTCTACATGGGGTATTGGGAGCCTATAGTATTTTTTCAAGGCCAAAGGGGGAATGTGGGCTACCTTCTTAGAATTTTATTAATGGATAATCTAATCATTATATATCCTATAGTATATGAAAATTGGATTAATCACATCAATAAAATGAAGTATCTTTAGTTTCACAATAGCATAATGAGGTTACCCATATAAATAATTACAAGGTCATAATGCTTCCTGCTAACCATGGTGATTCTCTACTCCTCCTTAGTATTGGGTTTCAGCTCTTCTATAGTGAATAAGAGTTTAGAAAAATTCTTATTTCCATTGTTTAGTGCTACAACATCCAATTTATTATCCTTGAAGATTCTCCCTTAATTATTTGTGTATAGGTAGAACTCTATTTCTTCTTTCAACTATTGCCTATGAGTTGTCATGGTTTCTACTTTTATAATTTGTTCACACTAGATTTCAATTGATCTCTATGAAATCTCTTTTGTGCTCAAAAATGTATTTAAGCTTCTATTGAATCAAATTTTAATCAAATTAATTAAATTAGGGTCTCTTTTATGCAGGTTTTAGGGTTTTAGAGCTTTAATGGTGGTAGCTCATCTAACATTTAACTCATACATGCTTGGGATCTGATTTGGAACTTTGCCTTTATAATTTGACATTTTTTAGTACACAAGATCTCTTATTTTTTTCCTTTTATACTTTCATGGCACTTATGTGGCATCGATATGGACCTTTCATGGCATTTTTCATAAATGTCTTTGATCACTAGCCATTGGTATTCAAAATGCCTTTTTTTTATTTTGCTCTATTGGATCAAGATCCTGTGGGTGATCATGAACTATTGATCTTGATTTGGGTCCTCATTTATGATTGGATTATTTTAATACCAATCCTCATGGTCATGCGACTTGGCATATTCTCAATACCTCTAAACTCCATTGAAAACTCTATGGGGTCTTCACACATTGGATCATCCTTCTATGATGAAGTACGACCCATTGATCTATAAATATGCCCAAGATTTAAGTTAACACATTATTTAGGATCAAACTTCGTAGGATAAGGTTTATTTCATGTTTATTAAACACAAAATAAACTTTAGGCTAAAGGGTTTATGCCTACATTTTTTGAATTCATATATAGGAGACCATAGTTAAATATTTTTAGGCCATAGTTTACGTTGTGTTAAATAAACACATCATATACTTTGGGATAAAAATATTTATGGCAAACTTATAAAGTATGCTCAAAGGGGTCAAGATGATATAATGATCTAATGTCAAATAGATTTCTATTGCATTAACAAACACACTGAAACCTTTGGTTAGAAGCATTAAATTTAAGTTATACATTACAAAGACTCTTTAAAATAAGACTTAGTATAAGTCTATAGTTTAATTTTCATGGTATTTGAAAAAAATGCAATGAGGACCTTAAAGAATAGACTTAGACTAAGTTCATTTTGAATATATTTAGATTATAAATTCATTTCAATATTTTTAGATTAAAGATTTCTAGTGTTTGAGCATGTTTTTAGGGATTCCAATCATCTTCAATGCAATTCATGACCTTTATACCAATATTTTGGAGTTTATGCTAGTCTTGAGAAAAATAATTCACTAGCTTAAATTTGATAGTCATTTGGATGTTAAATGCATCCTCATGAATGTCAAATGATGGTCACACAAATTTCAATTTTAAGATAGTGAAGATTTTAGTTGAATGGTATTAAATTTCATGATCACATAGGAATCAAATACGTCCTCATGGACATCAAACAATGGTTACACGAACATTAAATTTAAGCTCATCAAATTCCTATGACCCAATGTGAGAGCACCACTTGGAACCTCTACAAGCCTTCCCAAGATATTGAGCTCAATGTAATCCATTGGATTATGGTCTTGTGAGTAAGCAATATCTATAGGATCATAATCCAAGAGCTTATTCGTGATTAGTTTTTTTCGTTAGAAAGGACCCATTTTATTTCAATCTTAGAATGAAAGGGTGACGTGTTGATCTTGCAGGCCTTCTTTAATTCTTGAACCTTTCAACCATGTCTCATTCTATTTGATCAAGTCTTCATGATGAAGTGAGAATCATTGGATGAAGGCTAAGGGCATAGCTTTATCAGGGCCTTCACACCATTAGATCCCTTTCCTATGATGAAGCACATATCATTATATCTTATAATATGCATGTCATTTAAGACAAGATGTTGGGTATTTCTCACTCCATTGGATCAAATTCCATAATAAAGTGAGGATCATCAGATTTGTGAGAAGCAAGAAAGTTAAGTTAGGATCCATGGTGAATAAAATACTTAGGCTAAAATGTTAGTGCTAAGGTATTATTCATTTTAATAAACATGACATGGCCATATGATTAAAACTCTAGGTTGAGCTTATGAATCAAAGGGGACAAGTTAGGAAATATTAAAATGGACCATATACAATGAATATTAAACCTAGTTAGGAATATAAATAACTTAAAAGGGTAAATAATAAAATATACCAATAATTTATTAGGATAAGTTTGAGTTGTGTTAAAAAACACAACTCAAAGATTCAAACATGGAAATTATGCTTAATTCCAAAATAGGTTTTAAAGGTTCCCACAAATTTAATTCCTACTAGTACTCAAATTTGAATTGAGGGGTTTTCCAAGGTTTTAGAACATGAATTTTTTAGAAAGAACACCATGGACCCTACAAATAAGATCCATGAAGACCATTAATTAGCAACGTTAGAAAAAATTAAAGCAAAACATAATAAGTAAGCTTGATTTTGATAAAGTGGATGATCTTCAAATTCTATAAATGATCCTAACATACCATATTTTCATTTTTAATCTTCAATGTTTCTCAAGGGTCCCAATTTTCAAAAAATGGGGGATGTTGGCCTCAATAAATAGTGAATTTTAGGGGAAACATAGCAATATGTTAAAACCTAGAAATTCTAATTTAGATAAATAATTAGGTCATCCACTCCATTAGATCCATATCACTATCTAGATCATTTTATGGTCAAAATAAATATTGCACTTGTAGTGTTAGGGTCAAACATAAATACCTAGCCATACTATGTATGTGCTTTGATTTCACTAACTATTTGCAATGGGATTCAAGAAACAACTTCTAGGTTTCATGTCCTTAATCATTAACACTGACTTGAAGCATGTTTCTATATCCATTAAGAACCTTGATTTTTTCTCTAGAAAGGCTTGGGAATTTCTCTACTAGTAGCTAGGCATTCATAACCCCAATATAGATGCCTTTGGTTACACTCAAGGCCTTACTCCACTACCATCCAAGTGTCAATAGCCCTGATAGAGATTACCAAAATCACCTATGCTTGGAAACTTTTTATTTTGCATTGCATTCTCATTTTTTGTATTTTTTATAAATCTATGCTTTCAAAAAGATTGAGAACCAAGGTATCTAGGGTTTAAGGATTTCATCAAGTGTTTTATATTTAGAGCATTACCTATGGATACAACCCTTATCCTTGGCAAGGATGTTGATTAAGTGCTAGTGTGGTTATACAATGATAGTTTGAGATCTCACTCTATAAGTGTAAATGTTATTAAAACCAATTTGAGGTCAAGATAATACTCAATATCTCATGGAATAATTAGATTCTTTCATGGGTCTTCAGTAGTTTCTTAACCATGGCCATCATATGCTTGAGGTACACACCTACATTTCTAAATTTTGGTGATTTTCAAACAAACTACCTAACTTTGAGCTCAAGATTATCCAAAAGTACTTATTAGAATAAAGTAATAAGGAAACAAAAGAAAAAATAAGGAAATAGAAATTAAAAAATAGGAAAGTAAAAATTAAAAAATATACACAATATCATATACAAACAAGGGATAGGAAGGAAAGAAATTGAAATAAACTAGCTAGCCTACCTACACTAAATATAACCATCTTATAGTTTACTCCATAAAGACCTTAGGAGGAGTAATAGAGAAGTATTGATTGAGGTATTTCCCATTTTTGGGCAATGTGAAATCTACTCCTAGTAGATATTTGACCCTAAAGGTGTTGTTCCCTAGTATTTGTACAATCTAATATGGGCCAATACATAAAGGTGTGAATTTTCCATGTTTGCCCTTAGGCTCAGATGATTTATCCCAAAGGAGAATTAGGTCCCCCTATTTGAAAACCTTAATCTTTGACCTTTTATCAAACCATATTTTCACTAGGGTCTGATGCCTACTCAAATCAATAAAGGCCTTCTCTCTTGCATCTTCCATCTGAATTATGTCTAGAAATCTTGAGTTTGCTAACTCCTAACCCTCTTCCATATACTCTTGCATGAATATATATGTGGGAAACTTAAGAGTGATAAGGAAGATTGGTTCCTAGCCATATACTAATAGAAAAGGTGATGACTTCAATTCTGGTTTAATCCTGATCCTATCTGCCCATAATGTATACTTGAACAACTTGTGCCAAGTCTTGGGTTTGTCTTCAGTACATTTCTTGATTATTCTCATCATAGTTTTATTGGTAGACTTAGAGACTCCATTCCCTTAGGTATAATAGTTGGAAGAAAAATTTAGATAGATACCATTATCATAATCCCATTAAATCATCTCTATGGATGAAAATGTAGACCCATTATCACACACTAGAGAGACTAGAGTTCTAAATCTAGTACAAATGTTCTCTTCCAAGAACTTGATTACATCATCCATTCTGCATTATTTGGTGGGTACAACTTCATCCCATATTGTGTAATATTTTGTGGCAATCATGATGGATTTATGATATTTAGATGAATTTGGGTTAATTACTCCTACAAAGTCCAACCCCCATAATGCAAATGGTTTGTTGACCATGACTGGTTGTAAAAGACTTGTCTTAAGCTCCTTGGTGCTGAAAATCAAGAAAGAGTGGCATTCTCTCAGATGCTTGTGAGCATCCTTGAATATAGTTGTCTAATATTAGCCAACTCTAAGAATCTTATGTGTATTAGTCCTCCCTAATGGGTGTCCATTTCCAAACTTCTCATGGAAGGTACTCATGATTTGAGTAACTTCCTCTTTTGAAACACACCTGAGATAGACTCCCTCAAAGTTTTTCCTATATAATACTCCATTCTTGATTAGGTAATGAGAAAATTTGAGCCTTATATCCCTCTTTTTATACCTTATCATCCCCATAAATGAATAATAAAATCATACCACTCACTAGCTTGAAAGTTATTCTGATCAATTTAAATAATACCTAACCTAGGGATGGTATTAGTAATCATTTATAATAGACCTTGGATCCTTCTTAGTTTTGTTTTTTTCATCTCTATATAATAATCCTAGAAAACTAAATCCACTTACATATGCATTCCACCAACTCATTCTAACTTAACATAAGCTTGGTGGTAGGGTCAGGGAGAATAACATGCACCTTATTTTAAAGGATATAATACCTAATTTTTTTCACTACCTTTACTAATGCATATGCATGCTTATTAATCAATGAATAGTTAAACTCATCATTTTTAAAATTATTACTCATAAAATCTTTTGGGTGATCACACCCATAAATTTTATGAGTCAATACAATAACCATGGTATGATCACAGGAAAATAATTAGAGGTAGAAGTCTTATGAAAAGTCAAGACTTATCATGAGTGGAGCTTGGATAATGAAATCATGAATTTAATTGAATGCCTTGTTAAATTATTCATTCTATGAGACCTTGGTATCCTTCTTTATCATGTTATTTTATGTATTGACAATCTCTATAAACTTATAAATGAATTTCCTTATAAAGTTTATCTTACCAAAGAATGATGTTAGCTCTTTCCTACTATTTGGGGGTTTTATTTTGGATATAGCCTCTAACCTTTCAAGATATATAGAGATCCCATACTTGGTTATAACACATCCCAATCTCACCTTTTATAAAATATAAAATACTTTTCTTGGGTTTTAGGTAAATCCTATACCTTCTACATCTTTCAAACACTTACTTCAAATGCATTGATCTTACCTATTTTTAGAAAAAAATTGATAGTTCATAATGATGGATTTACCCATCAAGCCTTAGAAGGCATGGTCCATGGCCATTTGAAATATAGATCTTGCATTTATTATCCAAAAGGGACGTCTCTTGTAATCAAAGGTTTCCCACTTGGTGGTGAAAACTATCTTCGTCATATCTTATTTGTCAACCAACACCTAGTTATATCTTTCAAATCCATCAAGAAAAGACATCATGGTTAAACCTAAAATAACTTGTATAACCTATTCAAGAGAAGGGAGAGGATAGTTATCCTTCTCAAATTATTTTTTCAAGTTCTTAAAATCAATACAAAGTCTAATCTCACCATTATTCTACTTGACTGGCACCAAATTAGCCAGCCAGGTAGAATGCCTAATGGGGAAGACTATCCTAGCATCCAATAGCCTCTTAACCTCTTTAAAAATCATTATCTCTAAGATAGGGTTTAAAATCCTCTATTTTTTCATGGATGGTTTGTAATTATATTTTAAGAGGGATGGTGTGAGTGATGATCCTTGGATCAATGATCTTTAAGTCATCATAAGACCATGTTATAACATCCTTGTATTGGATCATGAACTCTTTAGGTTTTATGTTCTTGATGTTTGTGTAATATTTTCCAATGTTTACTAGCTAGGGTTGATTTTGGAGACCAAGATCAACAACATTATAGTCTTTCCCACTTACCTTGGGGATCTTAGAAGCCTCAGCTATTTTATCTTGATTAAATAATCTCTTTAAAGTAATCACCGCGTTAGGGATCTTGTTGTCATTCAACTAAATGACTACCATCAAATTTGTCCTCCTTAGATGCATTTTCATTAGTCTCATCAATAATATGAGCATCAAATGATACAAAATTGGTCATGAAATATAATATCTATTGATCATCATTGAAAACTAGAAAATGGTTAACATTATTAGGTATTAAAGGGTAAGGAATAAACTTAATGCTAAAATTGAAGGAATATTGATTGGGCATGAGGTTGGCTATAGTAGATGATAACTCGTCATTATATTGTTAGTCTTATCTTGGGATGGAGGTGATTCCAAATGCATAAAAGGACTCAATAAAATCCCAAACCCTGAACTTATACCTCTTAAGATATGAGAGCTTGCATTGGTACTTTCTTCATACTTGGTTTACCACTAGTTTTGAATACCCACAACTAGTAGGTGTTTGACCTTATTCTTGATAGACAACTATAAACCTAGGATAAGAGATTCATACTCAACAATATTCTTATTACATGGGAATTGGAGTCTACAGGAATCATGGTATTTATTACCAACATGGTTAGTAAGGACAATGCCTACTCTAGATCCAACCTTACACTTAACACCATAAAATGGTAATATCCATAGTCTAAAAACAACATGAGTACTCTTAGGATCACATACCTTATCAATATCTAGGGTAAAAACCCTTAAGTCTAAGTCAATTATGTTGACCCTCTCATTCACAACATTATACTCTATTATCATATGTTTCATTCTTGGCTCTCTCTCTCTCAACCCTGATCTAATTAGGAACTCCCTTCCAAGGTAGACACAAATGTGAGAAATCTATAGACATGTAACCATACAAAGCCTTGGTCCACTCAATAAATTTCATAAACATCAGGTATATCAATAAATTAAATATCAATGAATTGATTCACTGTAGGCTCAGAGGCTAGCTGCATATGAACATTTAAAATCTCTCAAATTACCTTAACTTTAGATTTGTCTAATTGATTTATAGTTCTATCAAACTTAATAAGGGTCAAGCCCAATTTTTTTCATATACCTATTGGCATGATGTTGGTAGATGCACCTAAATCTAATAATTAATTATGCAAATTCTTACCAAACATCCTAATATTGATCAAGAAATGGGGAGCTTTAGCTTCATGTATAGTCACATTAGCATGTTCAACCTTGGATGGCTTATTGGATTTCTTGGATAGAGATTCTAGTAAGAGGTCCCTTTGCTCTATAATCTCTGTAAGTTCATGCAAAGTTATGTTAGACTTTATTTTCTTCATATCCTCACCAATGTTATATCTAGTTTTATTAGAAGAACTAGGAAAATTAATGTTGGGTTTAGAGGTACTCCCTTTAGATGGCTCTATATTATTGTTTGAAGAGGTGTCTAGAGGGGTTTCAAAGCTGTTTGGAGGTGTTGAGGTAGTTAAGGGCTATCTCTACTCTTTATTCCTCAAGGGATAGGTATTCTTCAAGAACTTTTGAAAGTCTTGTATCTCTTTAGGGATCTCATCAAGTTCATTATCTTCTTGAAAAGGGAAATACAAGTATCCACTATGAAGGCTTGATTAGATGACTTGGATATATAAGTACCTATACAATTATCCTTATTAGGGAATACTTCAAATGTATCTGATTCTTCCTAGAAAGCCTCAAAAGCTTTGCAAAAATCAATGCAGACAATTTCACCATGCTTGGATGTGTAATGTACTCTATAATAATTAGGTAATGCAATATCATTTAGGTTAATGCCCATGGTCTTATTTTTAAAATATGGCTCATTATTTCTATTATTATGAAAACTATGATTCTAAAATCTATTATTTGGATTATTATACCTTTGAAATGAGAAGTTCCTACCAGAGATTTTAGCAATATTTCCAACTTATTTTTCTAGCTGGATAAAATTAGTGCTCAAATTTTTGACCATTTTTAAGATAGATTCATTCTCAATTTTAGGATTCCCAAAATTATGTACCTAGTTATGGTTAATAGATGGTATTAAATCCCTTTGATCATTTGTATTAAATCCATTAGTAGGATGATTTAAGAATCCTGAGTTATGATTGGGATCAACATGACTCAAGGGTAATTGATTTAAGTTTGGGAGTTGGTTTAAGGATGGAATATTTTGGTTGTTATTTAGAAAGATGTTCATAATGGGCACATGTGGGCTCATGTTCAAAATAGAATAGGCCATTTGTCCTTGGGGATATATCTAATCATTGATGATCATTGCCTTAGAATAAGCCCTAGCTAATGAAGTTATAGCTAGCAATGATCTTCTTAAAAATATAGAGGTCATGGGATCTACTGCATCATTGTAGATTTCCAGAGCTAAAACATTATTGGGATTATAAGGTTTTATAGTCTTGTTATACATTTTTTTAAATCTAGGATTGAAAGACCTAATAGGCTCACTTTTATCCCTTTTAATGGTTGTGAATTGATGGTAAATAACATAAGGATTGACAATATTGCAAAATTAATCTATTAAAACATTAGTGAAACCATCCCAACTAGTGATATAATTGTCAAGCAACTTCAAGAACCATTCATAAGTATCATTTTTAAAGGTAAAGCAGAATAACTTGTAATTGACATCCTCATACATAACATTTGGAAACCTTAAGGTAGTTTTAAAATAATGTATGTGTTATTTAGTAGTTAATATACTCATTAGACTAAATGTAGGCAAATACTTCTTAGGGTTATGTGGGAGATCATGTACTACACTTGGCACAATGATCACAGATTATCCCAACCAAGCCATACCTAGATGAAGGTTGAAGGCAAAGGTACCTTAAAGAGGTCAAGTTGGAAAATATTTGGATCTCTTGCATCTACCTTTGTTACACCTAGCCTTTTTATGAACCTCAAGTTCAAGCAAATATTTCCTTGACTTTGAGTGTGATCTAGTTTGAACCTTTGGTAATTCCAGCTTGAAGGTTGAATATCCTATTTTAAATATGATGTATCAAGATAATCTCTATAAAGAACAAGGATTAAACCTATACATTAAGGTCATTTTGTAAATATTGTGTAAAGATAGTAAAAGACATTAATCTTTGCCTAAAATAGCTCAAATATGTATCCAATTAAGCCAATATGGTCTATCTATATAAGTTTAAGTAAAAATAAACTCAAATCTATGAAAAATATCCCAAAATTTGATTTAAAAAAGGCATCCTAACCTCAAATACTATAGATTTCAAATCTTAAGCTAAATTTATCGAAAATGAGCATCAAATATCAAAGAACTTTGAATTTTGCCTAAGGAATCACAAAGATACAACACAAACCACAAATATCAATGATATTCATACTTCTAAGCAGAGAATTTACTCAAAAACACAAAGATACACTAATATTAGATTAAAACATGCTAAGGCTAACAAAGATTCAAATAATTCACAAATTGTCCCTCTTAGCACCAATGGGGACATGTTGATGCCTTTATGTGTACCATAGATGTCCTTAGTGTTCAAAAATACTTCTCATTTTATAATTCTAGGGATTTAGGGCATGAGCAGTAGATTATGGAAACTTGATGTTACCTATGGTGAAATAGTACCAAAGTAATGTCTAACTATCCACACAAATTTATAACAATTGATGATTGGGAGCTATCATGGTATAATTTGTAAATTTCAAGTATCTTTGCTAATGCTTAACAAATTATGATCCTGACTTAAGTTACAAACTAATATAGATGGATATTTATAATGAAGTTTAAACTATAATGAGCTGGTATAAAAAAGGAACAAAGAGAAGGGTAAGGCAAAAAGAAACCAAGTGATTATTTATCTTAGTCTCAAATATTATGATAAAACAATAATTGTAACTGCGTATGTATTCAAACTAATATATAATGGAAAATACCCTAAGCTCATATTTCACTATATACCACACAAAATTTAGAGGATAATGTAAAGAATCACAAATAAGAACCAGGTTCATTTTTAAAGGTTTACTACAATAATCAAATAGCATTTTCAAATCTAAATATAGAGCAAAATGAAATGAATAAAATATAAGTTCCTTCCACTAATCTAGTTTATGCACAAATTAAAAACCTATGATTAGAAAATGGAACCCAGAATTCAAAGAAACTATTCAAATTTAAGACATAAAACTAGAAATTAAGAGAAAATTTATGTTAGCAATTGACATATCAAATATGGACAATATTTGCATAACTCCTTCATTATATTAATTTTTCCAAGTATACAAATTTTTTTCAAAATTCTCCCATATTATAAGATGGTGATACGTGCTTTTTATAGAAATATAAGGTAATACACCGGTCAGTTACAAGATATAGGTGTATAAAAAATAAGGATAGTTGTCCTTCCCTAGAAATTTCTAGAATACTTTTATCTTTTATAATTATACTGACCTATGGGAAATATGTTAACAAATTGGCATATGCCTTACAAAAAATATATTCCTATTTTTAAATATTATAATGTTTTTACAAAAGGAATATTAACTACTGGGTGGGACCATTGCTTTAGTGCTCCCCTGTTGCTCTTGAAGTAGTTCCATAACATTATAATGTCAATCCATGATCATCACTAAGTCCACAACAAGATTAAAAAAGCAAGCATCCTCATGATAAGCTAATTCATTAAATTTTCCATCATTTCTAGCCATAACTTCATTGATAATTCTATCCTCTATAATTGTTTCTTCAACTATGAGAATCATGTCAAAGCTCCTACTATTATCCCTATGGGACTAGCCTTGGCTCTTGCTCTTGACTGACTGCATTACCAAAGTGACCCTATGTTTATATTCAACCTCATAAATTATTCTAATGACTGAGGTCTTAATAGGGTTGGCCAACATAGTGCCAATAGTTGTTTGATCTGAGTAATCAGCTCTTCATTATCCCTAAGGAGTCTATCTAAGCCTACTAACCAAGTAATTAGACTTTATGTTTTTACCACCACTATCCCACAATGCAAGATTTAGGTGGACTAGGCTAATATCTTTAAATTTAGGAAGATTGTTTCGAATCTATATGATGATGATACCCCTCAACTTGGTCTCTACCCCTTGCCATTCTTTTATCACTCCTCTGGCCACTTCACTTTGTTGGATCAATGCATCTTTCCTCATCTTCAAGGACTGTAGATAATTGAACATATCACAAAAAAATTCTTCAATCATGTCCAAAATAGAATCAAATATTGATAGAATGTCTGATGTTACTAGGTTCTCCTTTTTTTCCAAATTCTAGATCGTCTACTTCATTCCTTAGATCTCAACCTTTGCTTGGGTCAACTGGGCCTCAATTAAGATATCAACATCCTCTTCATGGATGGGATGTTCTATTGGATACAACTATTTAGTTCATATTATTGCTTTCCTTGTGGTGACCCTTTCTAGTCCAACTATCTCTAGATTAAACTAGATAGTGGTGACTAGTTATATATATATATATATATATATATATATATATATATATTATAGGCTTAGGAACCTCAACTCCTATGATGTTAGATCCTCCTAGAGCATCTAATCTCTTTATTTCTAGTCCTGTAGTGGCCACTATCTTCCTTTCTTTTTTTCTATCATCAAAGCCTTGATCCATGGTTTAATTTCATCATGCACCTCTATGTCACTAGCCTTTGTTAGTGCCCATGAGTGGGAGAGAGGTGATCTTTTACATTTTTCCATAGATGAAACAATTAGGGATGATTGGCCCATGGATGGGGAATTATTCACTAAGTAGATTGATCTCATTAGTGGGGTGAGTGAGGGTTAATCTTGGTTTCTTCCTTGGTCCAACAAGCACCAATGCTAACTCTACCTTCCTCTTCTCCTAGGGTGCCACTAGGACTATGTCCAAATCATATTTTCCTTTCTCCTCCTTAGGCTCCCTTTCTTGGAATTGTGTCTCTTCAATTTTCTCTTCTTCCTTATTGGTGCCATATGCCTCAACATGATATTTGAGGTCACCTTCAACTATTTCACATAGTTATAGGGCAATCATGTCCAGATACCCAACTAGAGATGGAGGAATTTGGGGTAGTGCTAAAGATGAGGGCCCCTATCTAGGTATCTCTACTAGTTTTTCCTTTATATGTCCTATTTTGATTTGTCTTTGATGTGGTAAATGTTCCACTTGAGGCTGATCTTGGGGTGGCCTACAAGATGAGGGCAATAAATTATAATGGAGAGGATGCATCTACCACACTTCTCCTGCTAGTTTATCCTCACTTATTAAGCTATGCTCTATCTTGATATTATAACCTTTGATCCTAGCCAACACTTATTCATATTTATTTTCCTTGATGTAAATGGTGTCATGGATATTGTGTTAATGCATATATAATAGTTTGGGGACTTGCTTTAACTTTAAATGATCACCTACTATTTTTTGGGATCCCATATTTTAACTTCATCTAATTAGAACCCAAATGAGTCCTTATGCTTAGACATGGTCTCAACGTACTTTCAATCTTGCAATATGGTCCTTCAAATGATTAAAGGAAAGGGGTGGAAAATACCTTTCCTCTTTTCCTTACAAACCCCATTAACATCACTTATGAGTTGAGAGGTAATTTCTTGCTCGGCTAACTTACTAAAAACATACATAGATAATCTATAGGGTTGGGACATGATCCCCTCAATTCAGATTACTATGCAATATAGATAAAACCAAATATCCTCCATCATCTCTACATATTTTTTGATCAATGGATGCACCCTAGGCATGGGATAATCTATGATGGCCTCCACTATAGTAGGATATACATAATCACAGATGAATTTCATGTTGTTACTATATTTAAAGATGTGCAATTTTCAATAGTGATGGGATATAGTGGTTTTCCCCTTAGGAAACTAATTTCTAATGCTTAAGAAGTTGATGGAGGCAAGTGGGGAATCTAGAAATTATGACATCATATAAAATTTCTTGGTTGTCTTCATTTTAATAGTAATGAACTATTTGGCTAAGAAGTTACTAATCAAGTCTCCTATTAGAGGGGTGAGCTTCTCTTTCACCATGAAATATACATATGGGACCCAAGTTTTGTTTACATATGTGGTTGAGGTAACTCTTGATTCTCTATTTAACAAGGTCATGATTACCTTGATACCTTCCCTCAACTATAATATTGGGAGCTTACCCTCAAATTCTCTAAAGACATGGTTCCCTTGGTACAACCATGGTTTTAGGATAGTATCTAGGTCATGCTTTCTACTCCACTCCTTAATTTTAGACAAGTATACATGGGGTATTAAGAGCTTATAATAATTTTTCAAGGCCAATGGGGAATGTAGGATACCTTCTTATAATTTACTTCATAGATTATCCAATCATTATTTATCCTATAGTCTATGAAAATTTGAGCAAGCACATCAATACAATGAAGGCCAATCATCTAAATAATGACTAGGTCATATTGCTTCTTTCTAATCTTGAAAATTATTTTCTCCTCCTTGGTGATGGGTTTTAGATCTTATATAGTGAAGAAGAGTTAAAACCAATTCTTGTTTCCATTATTTAGGGCTATAACATCTAATTTAGTATCCTTAAAGATTCTCCTTTCATTGTCTATAGATAGGTAGAGTTCTATTTCTTGTTTTAGCTATTGCCTATGAGCTGTCATGGTTTATACTTCTATAACTTGTTCACACTATATTTAAATTGATTTATGTGAAAGATATTTCATGATCAAAAACATAATTAATCTTCTCTTATATTGAATTGTAATCAAATGGATTTAATTAGGGTCTCTTTTATGTAAGGTTTAGGGTTTTAGAGATTTAATCGTGGTAGCTCATCTAACATTTAGATCATACATGATTAGGATTTTATTTAGACCTTTGCCCTTATACATTCACATTTTTTATCACATAAAATCTCTTATTTTACCCTTTTCTTCTTATGTGGTGATTATGTAGCATCGATCTAGACCTTTTAAGGCATTTTTCATAAATGCCTTTATGCACTAGCCATTGGTATTTATGATGCCTTCTTTTATTTCGCTCCATTGGATTGAGATCTTATGGGTGACCACAAACCATTGATCTTGACTTAGATCCTCATTTTTTATTGTCTTTTTTTAGTACCAAGCCTCATGGTCATGCCACTTGGCACCTTCACCCAACCTATGAACTCCATTAAAAAGTCTATGTGGTTTAGCGCAATTAGATCATCCTCCCATGATGAAGCATGAGTTGTTGATCTATAAAGATGCCCAATCTTTAATTTAGCACATTATTTAGGCTCAAAATTCTTAGGCTAAGGTTTATTTTATTTTTATTAGAAATGAAATAAAATTTAGGCTAAAAGATTTATGCCTAAGTTTTTTAGATTCATATAAAAGAGACCATAGCCAAATATTTTTAAGCCATAGTTTACACTATGTTAAATAAACACATCATGTACTTTGGGATAAAAATATTTACGTCAAGCCTATAGAGTATGATCAAAGGGTTCTATATGATATAATGATCTACTATCAAATATATTTTTATTGCATTAACAAACACACTAAAATCTTTGGTTAAAATCGTTTGGTCTAAGTTCTACGTTACAAAGACTCTTTAAGATAAGACTTAATACAAGTCTATAGTTTAAGGTTCAAGGTGATTGAAAAAAAACATAATGGGGACCTTAAATTATAGACTTATAATAAGTTCATTTTGTATATATTTAAACCATAATATAATTTAAATATTTATAGATTGAATATTTCCAATGTTTGATCATCTTATGAGGGATTATATTCATCTTCAAAATAATTTATGAGATTTATAGAAACATTTTAAAGTCTATGCTAGTAATGAGAAAAATAATTCATTAGCTTAAATTTGATGGTCTCAAAAACATAAAATACATCTTCAAAGACATCAAATGATGGATGTGCAAATGTCAATTTTAAGATAATGAATCTTTTAATTTAATGGGCTTAAATTTGACAATCACATGGGCATCAAATTCATCCTTACAGACATCAAATGATGGTCATGTAAATGTCAAATTTAAGTTCATCAAATTCTTATGATCCAATATAAGAGTGCCACTTGGCACCTCCATAGACCTTACTAGGATCTTAGACTCAATGCACTCTATTGGATCATGGTCCTATGAGTAAGTGAGAGCCATAAGATCATGATTTAGGAGCTTGATAATGATTGTTTATTTTCATTATGTACGGCCCATTTTCTTTCAATCCTTTAATGTAAAGTTATTATGTGTCGATCATGTGGGCCTTTCATAATCCTTTGGCCTTTCAACTATGTCTCACTCTTTATGATCAAGTCTTTATGATGAAGCAAGAGTCATTAGATGAAGGATAAGGGTATAGATTTATTTGGGACTTTATACCATTGGATCCCTTTCCTGTGATGAAGTATGGATCATTAGATATTTTAATATGCATGTCATTTAAGTTAAGAGTTTGGGTCTTTCTCACTCCTTTGGATCAAATGCCACAATAAAGTGAGGATCATCGAATCTGTAAGAAGTAAGAAAGTTAAGTTAAGATATATGGTGAATAAAAGATAGCATAAAATTTTAGTTCTAAGGTCTCATTCCTTTTAATAAATAGGATGGGGCCTTAGGATTAAAACTTTAGGCTAAGCTTATGAATCAAAGCAGCCAAGTTAGAAAATATTAAAAGGGACCCTACAAAATGAATATTAGACCTAATTAGGAATATAAAGAACCTAACAGGGGAAATAATAAATGGGACTAAGAATTTTAAGGCTAAGTGTGATTTGTGTTAAAAACCATGACTTAAATATTCAAACATGGAAATTATGCTTAAATCTAAAATAGGTTTTAAAGGTTCTCACCAATTTAGTTCCTATTAGTATTCAAATTTGAACTAAGTTTTTTGTCGGGGTTTTGGAACATGAATTTATTAGGAGGAACACCATGGAACCTATAAATAAAATCCATGAGGACCATTCATTATCAATGTTAGACAAAATTAAAGTAAAACATAATAAGTAATATTGCCTTTGATAAATTGGATGATCTTCAAAATCTACAAATGATCCTAGCTTGCCATATTTTCATGTTTAATATTTACGGTTTCTCAAGTGTACCATTTTTTAAAAATAAAGTTATGTTAGCCTCAATAGGATCTTAAAAAGGGACATATAATCTAAGGTTTTGGGATCTATCAAGGAAAATTATAAATCTCTATCATCAAAAAGTAAGTTCCTCTATCTGATAAAGTTTCTTGAATTTTCAATAACTAGAAAATTTATACAACACTTAAATAATACTCCACCAATAAGTTGGACATAAGCTAGGTGAGGTGGTATAAGGCCTTAGACTCATGTCTCATATTAAACTTTAATGGTGATGCCAAATACAACCTATGTATTTTAGGGGTGGAGAATTTATAGACAACAAAAGGGTTATTGTGATAGCTTATGTAGGAGCAATGGGTACTCAAACTATCCATGTTTTGGAAACCATGGCTAATTATTTGGTATTTAGTTGGAATTAAATTTTAAATTATATTATTTCATCATTGAAGAGGATCTGATGAATATTATTAATTACCTATTGATAAATCCCAACCTAGATAGACCATTTAAAATGAGATATATGATGTTAAAACCCTATTAAGAAAGCTCATGAGGATTAATATCATCTATACTTATAAGGAGGGATAAAAGGGTGATGATGCCTCAAAAATTTATGGGTTTTTGGTTCTTATTTGAACACATGGAAGAATTAATGGGAATTCCCCATCCACATCATTTGTATACTGAATAATTATTATGTATATGGATCAATTCCCTAAGAAGGGGCATTATGTAGTCATTAGTTTAATTATGTATAGTCTTAATATTTATGATTGGATTGATTATTAAGATCCCCTAATAATTTCATCACATGGTAATTCACTTAGATTCATGTCACTTAAGGTATAATTAATACTCCCATCAAGTTATGGAAAATAATTTGATTAAACTAAGCTATAAGCTAGATTATGTTTGTAGGATGGGTAGAGAAGGTGTTGGAATAATAAGAGGTGATAAATATATAATTTATCCTATCTCCTACATTGAATTCAAGATTTATGAATATATTTGGAATATACTACAAATATGAGGGTTGACTAACTACATGAAAATTTTCATGTTGTACAACACCATTCTTTCTATTGAGTTCATCATAGGTTGCATTGAGTGAGAAGTTTGCATGTGCAAGATGACCCTCACCATATCTGAGGAAGTCATTATAGAGGTCACTAGGATGTCTTATGAAAGAATGAAATATTTTTAGGAAAAACAAATGGAACATCAATTGATTAAGGCATTTTTAAATACCTATGATATGCCTCAAAAAATGAAGAAAGGATATATGAGGATGGACCTTCCTTATCTGTGGTTAGTTGTATGTCTTCAAATCATGAAATATCTAAATTTGGAAGGGAAGTATATAATTATATACTCCAAGTTTCTTAACCACTTTAAAGGATAGAGCATGATAATCATAATATACATCATTATCAATTATTTGTAAATTTATGAGGTGGATTATTAGTCAAATTATATTGAACAAATAATTTATCATGCTTTAATTTATCTAATTTTTAAGATGGGTCAACCACTGAAAGTTAAAGATATTATGGAATATATAAACAAATAATAAATTAGATCTTCTGAGGATAATGAGGAGGAATGGAATGAATATTTATATGTGTAAGATGTCACCATGGATAAATTATTCAAATAAAAGGTAAAGTTTAAATGGAAGGGGAATACTAACACTAGCATCAATAAGATAAAGTTGCTTGGGTCTAATCCCAAGACTAATTAATTAAAGTTTAACCCATCTTAGAAGGAGTCTACAAGCTCAAAATTATTTTATGGGGACTAATCTAAGGTAAATTTATTTAATAAATGGATCAAAGGCCATTTTATCCAAGAGAATAGGTAGGAAAATAAAATGCATTTCATCTAGAACAATAAACAAATGATTTAAAGACTAGGATCATTAGACATAAGGATGTGATAATTTTGCATTGTGATATGTGGAATGAATTTAATTGGGAAGATATAGGAATTATAGAGGATTTGAAGAAGCTTAAATCCACTGAGTTGATTATTTGTGAGGGTGGTGGAGGGAATAAACCTTTTAGTGTCCTAAATTTAGTCTTAGAAGAAGATATTGAATGGGAGAATGACAAAATAAAATGGGAGGAGGAGTAGAAGAAAATAGCCAAGGTTAAAAAAATTAGGAAATAAGGGGAATAAAATTAAGGAGTCTAGTATTAGGAAAAGTCTCAAAGAGGATAAAATTAAGGGACCAAGAAAATGCACTGGGGGGAGCATCAATACAATTATGGAAAATTCTAAATTAGTCTCTATAAAGGCTAAAATGGTAGTCATTTCTGATGATCTACTTGATTACTCTAACTCTAAGAACTCCTTAATATAGCATGTTTCTCATATTTAGTGTCCTATTGTATTAGTTTTCAGTGCTCTGGGATTTTTTAATCTTTGGTTGAAGTTTGGTGACTTCTTGTTTATGTTGAATTATTGTCTATTTTAGTTTGGTATTCTTTTTATTATATTCTCATTGTGTAATGGTTCTAGGATACCTAAAAAACCAATTTATTTACCTAATATAATAAAAAAAATAGCTTATAAATTTTAATGACTTTTCACACAACCCCCTCAACTAAAAATTCATTCCCTTTGATTAAAATACATGAATAATTCTTATAATTTCATCTTGATCATGACCAATGTCATGAGCCAATGGACTCTAAATACAATATTAATTTCCCCCATGGGAATGGAAAACAATTTTACTTTCAATAATTAGTCCCCCATAGTGAGTTTAAGACTGTCATTTTCTTGATCAATGAAAAATACCACCATTTATAACCATGCCTTGAAATTTTGATGCTAGATAATAAAGATAGTTTATACATGAATCCATGTTAAAGTTAATGAAATTATTAGTAACTATAAATTATATCAATATAATAACCTTTTTATTTTATTTTATAAACCTATTACCATCATATTTTTTAGGTTGTTAGTATATGGTAATACATGAGAATAGATAGTTGGTTAGGAATCTTTGAAATCTAGCTCATCAACAACCTCTAATGTCATTTATACTCTTATTATAGAATAGTGTTTTTATCACATCTATGTGTATCCACCTAAATTTAATTTAGTTTCAAAATACACCTAAAATCTATTTTATAATTATTATTAAACTAATTCATCAGATCTCTCTCTAAATTCAAATAATTGAATAAATGAAATTCATCAATTATGAACACTTTAAATCCTTATTTTAAATATAAAATATATATTTTACACCTCATATAACATCTCCCACCTTTTTCTCCCTCATCTCAACTAAACCCACAACTTTGTCAACCTCTTATGACTCATCCCCTGAGTTGTAAATAAGTTTGACTTATTCTTGCTAACTTAGCTAACCAATCTAATATTTATCTCAGCCATTTAAAATGGTCTCCATCCTTATAGGTGAGGACTCATTAGCCACCATTTATTATTTGGATCATTTTATAAATCCAAATAATCCTCCACCATTGGATATTCATTTAGAAATCTATAAATAAACTTGCAAACCTTCATTTTCAAAAGTCCTAAAATCAAAACATGAATCCTAGAATCAAAATCTAGACTTATGCTAAAAAATTTCTAGTCACAAGTGAATCAAAGGAAAACTTGCACATTTAAAGCATGAAGTTTGTGTTTTATATTTTATTTGTTTGTTCCTCTACTTTAGGTTTAGTTTATCTTAAATTAAGACTAGTTTATTTCTTATCACTTTTAAATTTAGTTCACACATTTCTATCATGTCTAGTGGGACCTTACCTCATATTTTTCATCTTTTAATCATCATATATATATATATATATATATATATATATATATATATATATATATATATATATATATATATATATATATATATATATATATATATATATATATTTATATATATTTAGGAAGCATTTTCTCATTTGATTTCTATTGTTTGTATTTGCATATACATTTAATCTTGTCTTTTTGAGTGAGAGTATAAGCTATAGGTTATCATCAGGTATTTTCTATTCATCTATGTATGCCCACTACCTAATAGTAAATTCAAAAGCATCAATAGTGAAATTGTAGTTTTTAGTAGCAAATTTGTTTAACTACTTAACACAATTGTTCTATTAGTACTTCTATATTTTTTTATAGATTTAATAGTAAATTTGTTCTAAAATAGTGAAATCATCATTCAATATTGAATTTATCATTCTTAGTAGCAAATTTCTCCTTTTTAGTAGATAAATCATCCTTTTCGATAGTGAAATTATCATTTTCAAAAGTGAATTCATATCTTTGGGTAGTGAAATCATCATACAGGGTAGCAAAATCATTTTATAAGCACAAGTTTGTTTATTTTATACTTTTTTAATTTTCTCTTTTTATTGCATTTATTTTATCACAATTTTTCTCTCGACTTTTTTCATAATTGTGAATTAATTCTAGAGAGGTGTTTTTCACTTTGATTTCATGGTTTTTACTTGTTCTATTATAAGTTGCCTTGATTCAAGCCTAAGTAAACATTATAACAATTTGTTTGTAGAATGCATGCTAAAGATAATAAAAAAAGGATAAATAAAAACCTAAATTATTTTACTAATCTTGATTTTTAAAGTTTTTAGTAATTACACCACATTTTATTTTATCATTCTATTTGTGATTATGGAAATTATGTATGTTCTTCCCTTGGAGTCACATTGGTGATGATACTTAGGAATCAAAAACATTTATATAATTATTTGTGTTTCCCAAGTAGTGCCCACATATGTTCTTCCTTGGTGTTACATTGGTGAAGATACTTACAAAATAGAAATGAATACTTATTTTTTAATTTATTTATTATGGATCTATTGACCATGGATTTAACCACCACACAATAGGCCAAATCCCATTTACAAGTGGTTAAATACATCGATATCCATCTATTTAAATTTCCTAAGTTGTGTGTTTTAATCACATCATGATCTGAGGGTATTTCATTCTCTAATACCCTTAATAGCTTCCTCAAAATACAATATTGTTGATTGATAACACACTGAGACCCCTATGGTTATGTTGGGCACTTTCTGACAAGACATAATAGTGTGCATATAATCTATCTATTTATTACATGGTTTTATTCCCTAAATAATCTTTTTTAAATCTTAATCCTAGAATAAGATCTTTTTCCTTTTGACTTTGGTGCAATGATTAGTAGTTACCACTAAGAAGCTACCTTCCACACACCCTCAAAACTAAAGTCAGTTTGCCATGGGAATGGCAAGATATCCATGGTTTTTTCTTTGAAATATTAGGCCATAGCTAAGAGTATATATGAGTTAGAGACATTGGAAGGCCTAATAGTTTTTCATAACCCTCATTCTAAATTTTCACCTTTTATGTGCAATTTATTGACTATTAGAGTACACATTTTATTTGTTGTTTCCTTGTGTCAACCACATGATAAAAAATCCTTGTTTAAACACTACTTATTTTAAGATCAAAACCACATCCCAAAATCAAATCTTCATATCATAAACATAAAATAATTGGCTCAAGAATCTAAGTTTTTCAGTCAAATTTTTGGTTCATATTGCTAGTTTAGAACATCCTTTATCATTTATAAATTTTTAATTTTCTTAATCATGCCTATTACTTAATAAATTTCCATTTTAAATCCTCCCAATGAAAGGTAAAATCCTTTTGGCAATGACCCCTTTCAATTCCCTAGTTAAGAGCATCATGTAGAGATACATGAATTAATAGAGTAAGAAGAAGATGAAGGAGGTTCTTACTAGGATGAGGGTAGACCCAAAACTATATAACCTCTACCATCACTTTATGAGTATGTCATGTCCAAACAAATTAATTATTGCTTTGATTTTTGGGCTTTAGAGCAAATTTTTGATCTGATTTTGATGTACATAATTTGTAATATCTAATTTCAAAAAAAGAGCCTTCATATTTCAATCCCAATAAAAAAATATCACAAGTTTATTTAGAGGGTATAAATGATCTCATTCCTTCCTCAAAACCTCATCCCCAAGTATCTCAATACAAAGGGAAAATTATCTCACATGAGGAGTCATCCAAAATTAGCCATGGGTTTTCGACAAAAATCCATACAACTCAAGAAAATCAATAGATTATGAAATTTCAATATCATCAATCAATCAATCCCTTTGGTAATCCAAATATGAATGTAAATACAAATTTAACTTAACAACACCATCCAAATAATATGAGTTTCAATATACCTTCAAACTCATCAATCATGCACCCCACCAATCAAAACATGAATCCTACTTCATGTTTACACATTGTGCAACAAAATCATCCAAACTTGAATATGGGTCTCCCATATAATTTAAGTTTTATTGATAAAAAATTTATTACACCAAAATTGAGTATGCACCCAAATTTTTAGGGTTATAATCAAATTAATTTGAGTTTGAATCTTCATTCAAACTCATTAATAAATCCTAATCAGAGCTTCCAAAGCTCACAAATAATATGAAATCAAAATAATAACTTAAATATATATTCTCAATTGACCAATCAATCATCAAATCCTAGTTTGAATGATGCTTCATGAACATTCAACAATCTAAATTTAAATCATAGTGTACCAAATCAATTTTTACTTAGATCGGTTCCATCCAACTCCAAATCAATATAACTCTAATCCAAATCTTCCACTTAATTCTACCCCAAATCCCAATACCAACTCAAAATAAAACCAAATAAAATCCAATGCCATCCTTAACTTCAACAATCCAAGTAGAAATTCTAACTTAAAATTTAACTAAAACCAAAATAACCTAATCTAAAATCAAAACCAAATTAATTCAAACCTAGGTTTTAATAAGTTTAATTCAAATTCAAACATGCTTCCATAATAAAATAATTCAAGTTTGTTTAACCAAATAGGTTTTTGTCAAAAAAATAATCATAATACCATGAAATTTAATTCCAATATACTAGATAATTCAAGTTTCAACCCAAATCCAAATCAAAACTCAAATTCAAACTTTACAAAAAACCCCAGCCTTGGTTTTAATAAAAACCCAAATCAAAATAATTTTGGTTTTAACCCAAACTCAAATCAAACAAATTTTGCTTCCAATACAAATAAAAAACTTGGTTATGACTCCAATACCTTTCACATCCTCCAAAGATTAAATTCAACAATCAAACTCTAAAAAATTATAATCAACACACTCCCAAAACACAAATCTATTCCCATGCAAAAATTTCAAATCATAAAGGATAGAGCTCGAAGATTGTTAGATTGCTCTTATAATCAGTAAAAAAAAATAAAGTTTGAGGAAATTTTCACATATCCCTATGGTGTAAGTAAAATGACTACACCTTCTCCCAAATACTTTAAACTCCAAAATTTGATAAGTATAAAGGTAAAGGAGATCCTAGGGAACATCTGACTTGATTCTATCATGCATGTGCATACATTGTTTATAGAAACAAATTCATGTTACATTTATTTACATGAAGTCTTAGGGGCCAAGCCCTTGAATGGTTATGAAGACAACCAAAAGGATCTATCTTCACTTTTGAAGACTTCTCTAAAAAGTTTGTTTGACACTTCTCGTACAATATTGGAAAAGTATTGACCACTCTAGATTTTCACAAAACCAAATAATGAAATTCAAAAACTTTTATGTCTTTCCTCCAGAGATTGTGAGTAATAGAAAGTAATTTTACATGGTTATTTATAAAAAAAGGCTAATTGACATTTTTATGAACACCTTAAACTAAGATTTGTGACATCACTTGTCACTTATTTTCCCAAGATATTTTGATGTGATTATTGAAAAGGGAATTCAAGTGGAAATAAATTTTATTAGTAGGCATGTAATAAAAATATTTAAATGGTATAACAATAATTACTAAAAATTAATAGACAAACCAAAATAATTTTCCAAAATTAAAAATATGGTTGGAGATGGTGCAACCAATGTAAAATAAATTCATAACCTACAGACATAAACATATAACCAATCACCTCACAACATTACAATTATTGGTGGGCAACTAAAATAAGGAAGACCTAAACATAATTTCACTTAATTGGGTGATACTTAGATAATTTTTTCAAAAATTTGGCTCATGTAAACATGATTATAAGGATAAACACAAAACCCTTAAGAAAATGTTCCCAAACTTGATAGGTACAAAGAAGATGAATTCTATGAATACCATCAAATTAAAGGTCATTCAAAAAATTCGTATATGAACCCAAAATACTATGTTTAAAACCTTATTAATAGAGGTGACATAACAGTTGAAAACCAATCATCTAAACAATCTAAAAATCAAAAATTAAAGATATACCAAGACCCATTCCTCAATCATGAGCAAGGTAAAGGCAAGCAAAAACAAGAACAACTAGAATCAATAAATTTTAATCAAGTTATTCATCCATTTTATTCCATAATAAATAGCATTGATATGGTGTATATATTGTTAATATTTTCACTTTAACAAAATATGAAAGTGTTGTCACCACAAGATGTGTAAATCTTGCCTTACCGAGTACATATCCCTCTAATGTTAAATGTAAATACAACATTATTGACCATATTGAGAAAAAACAAACCAATATCTCAATTTTAGATCTTCTCAAGTCATCCCCTATGTATAAAGATATTTTTTATAAAGTTCTCCAAGAGTCTAATGTCCCTCGAAACATTGATCCTACAATTTTCCAAGTGTTAATAGGTTCTTTAGCAACAAATAACCAAGTAACATCTGATCATTCTAATTTTTATCCTTTAGGTTTAGAGATTAATCTCCCATTGTATATAGAGGTTAATTTTATAGGCACAAGGTAAAAGGGATTTTTATATATAATGGTTTGACCCCTAATCTATGTACACTAAGACTCATAAAACATCTCAAGTATCTAATAACAACATTAGAAGTAAATAAAATTACCATAAAGGTAAACAATAGTAATGACAATCAGTCTATCAACACAATCCATCTTCCTTTGATGGAGGTCAATCAAATGTTTAATGGTGGTACCCATTCAACCTGAACATAGGTGATGTTTAGGAATCTGTACAATCTGTTCAACAATGCCATTCTAATGGAAATCCCAAATATGAATTTAAACATAAATTAGTGGAGATTTCTCCCTTGGGATTTAGCCTTTGGCCCTTTATAAGCCATTGCTTCAACTTCCCATCTATAATATTATGCTCAAACCACACATTGGTTGAGATTTTATTGTAGGTAATTTTAGGGTAAGGAATCTTGAGATACCTTTTAAATTCCCTCCCTAAGATTTAGGTAGAGGAAGTCTAGACTCTCCTCACATGCAGAATGTCTCCCATAGTGATTCCATTGATGAATAATACTTTTAAGAGGTTAATACATGACATTATCATAGGTTTAGTTACAGCCCAGTGGAGACCCTAGTCCTTAATTATGAGAAAATCTACATATTATTTGGCTTCTAGTGAGAGTTCATCCTCTATAGAATATGAATGAATTGATTTAACCTCTTCCTAGAGTGTCAAATAGTGAGGGAATTTAAAATTCAATGAACTCTTCTAAAATACTATGTATCTATATTCCATTGATCTCATAAATGATATTGTGTATATTATTGAGGGATTCCCTTATTTTTATGAGGAGGCCATTTTTATCCTTTAGTCATTGAAAATACTATGAAGTATTGGATTTTTTCATTCAACACTTAGTGGTTGAAGATATTTAGGGTTTGTTTGATACTTAAGAAGCTCTTGAATGCAATTATTTAATCAATAAAAAAATAGAAAATTAAATAAAATTTTTGTATATTTTATATATATTACTCACAAGATTATGTATTGAATGTATTTATGTCCCTTCAATGTTGATATTTAAATTTTGATTTTAATGTCTATTTTAATTTGAATATACCAGTCATATTTGGCAGGTGCCCTTACTTACTGCATGGTAGTCTTTCATTAATTCTTCATGTCCACTCATTGATTTGAGATAGATGTCAGCTATTTATTAACTTGATACTTTCCCATGCCATCAAACATTATTCCTTATGTTTTAGCAATACCTTCCCTAGATAGTTCCATGTGTCATGCTCTCATTAACTTGGAATTTTGAATTTCTTTATTGTGTTTGGGAGGTCCCATAGTGGTAAGCTAATGTGATTAAGCCATGAGGCCTAATATTGGACACTATAAACATATAATCTTATGGCATTATATTCATGTTATTTTCATTGAAGAATATTCCATATTCATGGTCTATAGTGATTTATCCGTGTGGAGTGATATCAAAGGCTCAAAGATATGGGAGCTCAGAGCATTAAATAGATGACCAAAGGACTAGTTAACCTTCTAATGATTTAGATTACCACTAATGTTCCAAGTGTCGATCACTCATAACCCTAGAGGATCAGATTCTCAAGACATTAGGTTTTAGACCAAATAACTCTTTAACCTTTTTATGGACATGGATTACCATGATCGAGACATGTGGAGTAATCTCAAAATCTTGAAGACTTAGGAACTTGGAAGCTTTAAGATATTTAATTTTTAGATAAAAAATAAAGTTTTTATGACTCCATTTTAATGTGAATATGTCATGTGGCATGTTTTCAGGGCTCAAGGGCTCAAAATACTTAATCTTTTGTAATCATCCAAAACTATGAATGATGTGAGAGTGACATCTATCACAACTGCTTGAAGTATTACCTATCAGACCAATCAGAGGAAATTTATGGTCTTAAATTATTAATCATGTTATCAAAGTATTTATACTAAGACATAAAGATTAGATCCATTAGTCTATAAATCATATCAAACTAACAAATTGGGAAAATCCAAGGTTTAAAATGACTTAAGATACTAGTTTAAGCCTAGATTTTCATGATTTTATAGAAATAACCCTCATGACAAATGCATGATATCCGAGTCATAGATATTTTGCCTCATATCTCCCTAAGTAGAGGTTTTTTAGTAATATATCCCTATTTTAAAAACAGGGTGTGTGTGTTAGGGCACAACAAATGGTGACTCATAGATGAAAATACTCCTATGTATTTTGAGAACTCATAATTTTTGAAATATAATAGGACATAACTTCATTAATAATAAATAAAAATAGATAAAATCCAACTTATAGATTAAAACTCTTACTTTCTAATGCAACATACTAACCTTCCCACTCCTTAGATTAGCGTATGGTCTAGTGAAATTAACTTCACTTGGTCATGAAGATTTTGCCAAAGACTCAAATAAAAATTTTAGGTTTCATATTGAATGTCTTACCTTGGACCAAATGAAAAAATAAATAATGATAATTTCTTTACTTATAGCCAAGAATCCATAGTGAGGACAGAGATACCTCTACCACTCAAAGCCTTGCTCTACTTCTAGGCAGTGCCCATATCCATAGTAGAGTTTACTTGAATCACCTATCCTCTATCACTTTTTCACCTTTTTGATATTGTTTTAATCATAGATAGAGGAATGTTTGGAACCTCATTTGGATATATGTATGAAATAAAAATTATTGGTTAATATGTCCATGTTAGTTTGTATCTAGTTCTATGTTTATCATCTCCTATCTAAGTTTTAACATATGATAGTCTAGTGTATTTTTGGAAATGGGAAGATTTTATAAAATTTTCATGAGTATATTAGAGCAAGTTCCAAAGTTTTAGTAATAATATTGAATCTAAATAAAACAATAATTTAGTCATAATACATACCTCAACTCCATAAAGTTTAGTGTTATCAAATTAAATTTCCATGAGTATCAATTGCACTCCCTTTACATATCATCCCTTTATTTCAACACTTCTTTTTGGAATCAGTTCATGAAATTGTTTGAGATAGTTCTAAATCATAGTAAACTAAACTAAAAAAATAAGAACTAAGCTATCAAAAGCAACAAAACTACTCTAAAAGAAAATAAGTGTAGAAAGAAAGAAATTTAATCTAGAATGCAAGAAATCTAATCTAAAAAATAGGAAATCTAATCTATAAAGTTAGAAATCTAATCTAATTATACTCTAAATATCCATTTATAGTTTAATCTAATGTATTTATATCTGGATCATCCATGAATTAATTCTTTAAAAAAATTCCATTAATTAAAAAGGAGAGGTCCTTATCTTAGAGGTCTTATAACTTGAAGGCATTATTTCTTAGGATTTTAGATACCTGATATGGTACAATCAATAGTGGATTGAAATTATCATGTTGTCGTTTCTTCTCTTTTGACTTATCCTAGAAAAGCACTAGTTATAAAATCATGAAAGCCTTGATCTTAGATCTTTTGTCAAACCAGTGTTTGACAATATCTTGATGTTTGCCAAAGTTGTGTAGTGCTCTAGTTATTATATCTTCTAATTTGACTATCTCAAGTAGTTTGGAAGCTATTATCTCATCTACTCCCATGTAATATTTCATGAATTGGTAAGTTGGTATCTTGAGAGTGATGTGGAATATTGGATATCATGTATATATTAGCATAAAAGGTGAAGCCTTAAGAGTTTACTTATGTCTAGTTCGGCCTACCCATAGTGCATATTTCAATAAGAGATGTCATTCTCTCAATTTATTCTATGGAAATTTATTTATGGAATCCATCATGTTTATATTGTATAATTAATCCACTAAATTTCCTTATGGGTAATGGTTTGAGGAGAACTTGAGGATAATATAATTATATTATGCCTATTCTATGAATTTTACAAACTAGAATGCTAGACCATTATCAAAGACCAATGAAATGAGTGCACAAATTTAGGTGAATCTATTTACTTCCAATAAATTAATGACATATATATCTCATGAATTATTGGTATAAATAACATCCTCCCACTTTGTATAATAATCAGAAGCCATGAGTACAAACTTGTGTCCTAATAAAGAATTTGGACTTATTACCCCAACAAAGTCCAGACCCCATTGGGAGAAGGGTCACACTTCACTAAGTGGATGTAAAGGAATATTATAATTCACATTTATCTTAGAAAATATTTGACACTCATGGTAGATTATAATATGTTTATGGGTATCCTTGAATATTGTAGGCCAATAGTAACCCATCCTTAGAATCTTATGAGCTTTAGTATTACCAGAGGGATACTCAATTCTAACCTTATAATGTAGGTTATCTAGGATTTCCTTATCCTCCTCTTTTAAAATGCACCTAAGGCAGACGGATTAATAGTTTTTCCTATAAAATACCCCTTTCTTGATCTTGAAATGAGTTAATTTGAGCATAAGGGCTTATTTTTTCTCTCTATTCAACTCTGGAGGGCATATCCTTATAAGTAGGTAGTGGATGATATGTGAGTACCATTCTCCTCCTGTCACCTAAGATTTATTAATTTGTTTAATGTAAATTCATGGGTCAGTTTGATTTATTAGTTAGATGAGGCCCTAACCTCTTACAATTTTATTTTTTTCTAATTTCAAGCTCAAACTCTTGAATTTTGGCCATCCATTTTCCTCTCATTTATCCTAGCTCTTTTTGGCTAAGCATGAGTTTAATGGCTAGGTTAGGGATGATGGAATATGTATTATTTCACAAAATATAATCTCTAAATTTTTTGATGGGATTAATTAAGGCATATATCTACTTATAAATCATGGATTACTTTAGATTTGTATCCTTCATGTTGGTAATCATGAATGAAATGGGATTCTCATTGTCTTCTAACTTTTGCATCAATACTAAAATAATGGTATGTTCTAAAGTGAATGAATAAAAATGAACATATTTATTAAAATATAGGGTGATCAAGAATGGGGCTTGAATAATTTCCATTTGATGTCCTAAAAATATTTTCTTGGCTTATGTCATGTACTCAATTTTGTCATCCTACTTTATCATGGCATTTAATGGTTTGACAATCTCTACAAAATTAGAAAAAAAATCTTTTGAATTTGATCTTGCCAAAGAAAGACTTGAGATATTTCTTATTGCTATGTGGAGTTAGCTTTGAGATGGCTTGTACATGGTATAGGTTTATATAGATCACTTTTTTGTTTATAATATGGCCCAATAGTTTTACCTTAATCACTCTAAAAATGTATTTATTGGGGTTCAAATAAATTCCATACCTTCTGCACCTATCTAAGACTTATTATATATGGCTTACATGGTCATCCATGATATTATAAAATATTATAAGATAACACATGTAGATGATGATGTACTTCCCCACTAGTACTTAAAAGGCAAAATTTATCACTTTGTATAAAGTTCCCCCTACATTGATTAGGTCAAATGACATCCTTTTATATGTAAAGGTTCCTAATTTGGTGGTGAAGGTAGTCTTCATCCTAGCTTCTACCTTAACCAATACCTGACTATATCTTGAGAATCCATCCAAGAAAGACATCATATTTAAGCCACTCACCATATGTATTACCTCATCTAAATAATGTAGAGGATAATTTTCCTTTTCTAAAGTTCTATTTAAGTTCTTAAAATCCACATATAGCCTAATTTCTAAAATTTTTTCCTAACAAGTACCATATTAGCTCACTAAGTTGAGTGCCTAATTGGAAAGATAATATTGGTAGCCATGAGATTTTATACTTCAATCTCTATTAGATTTTCTAAGACTAGGTTCACTAGTTCCTATTGTTACCTAAATGGCTTGTGTTTCAGCCTTAAAGGAATGGTGTGGGTAATGAACCTTGGATCAAAGATATTAAGGTCATCATATGTCCAAGAAATGAAATACTTGTAATCAATAAGTAACCCCTTCATCTTGTGTTTTTCATTTTCAATACATATTATACCTATATTCACCATTTGGGTAGCCTGGTTGATTTCCAAGTTTCCTTGGTGAATTCAAACTCAATTACTTTCAGTTAATCTTTCCTCTAGGCGTGAAAGCTGATGTCAAAATTTAATTCCAAGAAAACCATGCCAAATGGAATTCAATTTTATTTTATCTATAAAACACCTTATTTTCCCATATTATTAGTCTTCATAAGTTGTATATTTCTTTCATCTATTATCTAGGCCTCAAAAGATCTTAAATTATTTAAGAACCATATGATTTATTGATCATCATCAAACATCTAAAAGTTGTCCACATTGTTTAGGAAAGAAGAGTATGGGACCAAATCTACTAAAAATTTACACATATTTGATTCCTGAAGTGGTGTTGAATTAGTAGCATATGATACAAAAGAATTAGTTATTTGATTATTCTCTCTTAGGATGGCCTTGATGCCTAATGATTCAAAGGATTTAATGAAGTCCCAATCTTAACATTTGTACTTATTTGGGTATGAAATATTTCACTGGCAATTATTTATGATTTGGTTTACAACCATATCAGATTCATTGAACACTAGTAGTTGTTTATCATTTTAGTTTAATGCAAATTATAGGCCCAAGATCAAGGATTCATACTCAGATTTTTTGTTGGTACATGGGAACTACAACTTCTAATTATCTAGGTATTACTTACCTTTTAGGTCTATTAGGGCCACACCTATGATATAACCTTACTTTGATAAATCTCCATAAAAGTGTAAAATCCATAATTGAGAAGGACCTTCAATTTTTTGTTCATGTAATTATTGTTTGGTGTCAAAATTATACACACCTACATGTGTCAACTTAAAGTCAACTTATTTTTTCTTGGTGTTGTACTCAGTAATCATGTACTTTATTATTGGCTCCATATTTATCCTAATTTGATTTTGTACCCCATTCTAAGGTAGTGACATGTGGGATAAATATGTTGCCATGTACCTATTTAATGTCTTTTATGAGTCTTAGATTAGTAGCAAGTCATATTCCTCTAGAATGCCAACAACCAAGGTGTTAATAGTTTATTTCACATGTGGCTCTAATGCCAATTGTATGCACATGTTTGTAAATTCTCTAAAACATGGGACTAAGTATTTTTATAAATTTATTACTACTTTTTTTTTACTTCTAAGGATCCAAACCCACCTTTTGGTAAATAGTTATAGGCATCACATTGACTAATGTCCCATAATCAACTAGGTAATTGTGTACAATTTTTTCAAACATTTAAACTATTAGTATGAATGATGGTACCTATAATTTATATGTGTACATCATTATGTTTTCATGGGTAGTTTTGGACTTGTCAAATGTCCTCCTTGTTAGGGTCTTGAGTAATATCTCTCTTTGTTTAGTGATTTGATCCAAATCATGAAGATTGATATTGGGTTTAATCCTTTTCATGTCTTCAACAATATTATATCCTCCATTGCTTTGAATCTCAAAGCTATGTGACTAATCCTTTTGATGAGGAGGAAGCTAATTATTCATTTTAGGTAGAGGTGGATTATCTCTCCATGGTGATGATGAGTTATTGTTAGCATTAGGATCAGGAGAATTAGTCATGATATTATTGGGAGGAGATGAATAAGTTATAGGTTGATTGCTCCTCCATTTTTAGTTGTTTCTATCCTACTAGAATTGCTAGAAAGCATGAACCTCATCGATGTTATCATCAAGTTCATTTTCATCTTCCCTTGGGAATGAAAAGATATAAGTGTCAAATACCATATTTGTGTTAGGGTTTCCTATAGAATTTGATGAATATGGTTCTTGCTATATGGTAAAATTTTCATATATTTCTACTTCATATTGTAAGATTTAAAATTCTTTTTAGACCTAGATATAATAAAATTACCTATGTTGCATGGTTTATGAACCCAAGACTAGTTTGGAAGAGTTTCATTCATAATATATATCATTGGAATATATTTAGATAGAAATTGATGTTCTTAATTATTCACAGACATGTTAAAAGGCCTAGTATACATTTGGAACCCATAACCCTAATTGTTCTGATTAGAGTTTTGTCTACTTGTATTACCCATATATTTATGCCTGTTAAGGTACTCATTACTCAATTTTTTTACCATCCTCTATATGGCTTCTATTTATGTATTAGTTGAGTTGGAGGCATTATCTATGTGGAAATGCTATTAAATAATATAGAAGGTTGATTTTTGGCCTTGACAGTTAGAAGCATAATAGTTCAAGAAATCAGAATGTTGATTCTGAGTAGCATGGGTTAATGGTTATTGATTGTGGACTAGGGTCTAATTTTGTGACATACCATTATAAATTACATTAGGGATTGGGTTAAAATCCAATTAGACATGTCCAACTCTAAGTGGATGTAATAATTATAAGTAAGGATGATTTTTTTTGTCTACATTAATTACCTCTATGTAAGCTAGGGGTAAAGTATCTATAATGATATCCCTATGTAGAAATATATGAATCATGGAATCTATGGCATTTTTAAATGTTTTCATGGCCAATAGATTGTTAGGTTGATAGGAATACTATAATCTAATATACATATTTTTAAATTGAGTGTTTCATGATCAAATTGGTTCATTAGGATCTCTTCTCATACTGGAAAAGTGTTGATAGATAACATTTTCACTAGTAACTTGGAAAAACTAAGCTAAGAAGGTATCTTGACATTCCATCTAGTTTGTGAATGACCCTTCTAGAATATTTATAATCCTATCATAGGCTACTCCTTGAAAACTGAATGGGAATAGTCACAAGTCATGTAGTTTTGAGTTACATTTATGATCCTTAAGGTATATTTGGAATATTTTATATTTTTTTCTACAATCCTTCCTATTGATGGAGAGAAAGAGGGGAGATAGTTTTCTTGTTTTCTCTCCAAATCATCCACTATTACTATGACATTGATATCCAATCTAGTCAACTAAGCTAAGGCTTGAGGTGGGGGATTATGTTGAAATAAAGGATTAAAATGTGGGTTCTAAGGATGGGACATCAAAACTATTAAAAGATAGGGTTGTATTCTTGGGGATTATGAATCTACCCTAGGTTTCCTATAAATAACTCTATCATACCTAGCCTTTATATGGATCTCTATTGGTGGTTGTAATATGTTAATATCTAAGGTTGACCTTGTTAGCCATATAGGTGCATCTAGTGCATCTCAATTGATTTTAATTCTTATAATAGACATAGAGGATAGATGCCCTCCTTTTAGTTCCAAATTAAAAACTTCCATTTATTTGAGTTTTAAACACACCCCCATAATTTATTATGAGTATGCCTATAACATTTATGATTGGTGAATAGGATCATTTCAAGGCATGATTTTTAGGGTTTTCAGTTTTATAACAACCCATTGGTGGAATAGTGGTTGAGAAACAAAGATTGTTTACCAAGGGTGAAATGTCTATGGGTGAACCCATATTTAATTAGAATGAGTGGAAGGATGATTATTCTATCTGAGGTATGCATGATTGTAAAATAAACTTCAAAAAAGAGGAAAAAGTAAGGTAGAAAAGGAATCCTATTTAAAATCCAAGGATGAATCCTTTCAAGACTAGTAATTGAACTCAAGTAGGATAATGAATCTAGACCAATACTTGTTTCTAGATGTTGTAGCACACAAACAATCAAATTTAATAAAGAGTTAAAGGAAAAAAGAACATATAATATTTAAACATACATAAATCAAAGGTTGCCTAATTACCAAATTATTGTTGCATATCTTACAATATAATTATGATAAGCATGTAAAATATTTTCAAATCAGTGATAGCTAAAAATGAAAGACACTATTTAAAATAGATACCTCTTACACATTTTAAGCACTAATATGCTAGAATTATGGAATGTCCTCAACAATACATAGAATTGGAGAAGAATGAATATTTACACATCAATACCAAGTCAAGTAGAACTTATTTGAATATCCTATTGATCTCAATAGCCAAAATTCTCCTCCCTTTGTGACTAAGAGGTTACATTTATTTATAATCTTGGGATGGGGAAGGTCTCATCTCATTACGATATTGCTATTAGGATTCAACTATGTATTTTTTCAAGTCAAATTCCCTAACCCATGTTTCATTAGTAGTGATTTACATGAACCCATCTCTCATGAGAATGAATGGTCCACTTAGCACTCATTACATCTAGGTGATGCTCATAGGGGTGAAACATAAGGGTATTCCTAAGGGGTCACCCATCATAATACTACTCAAACTCAAACATGCTTAACCATGGAGTTACCTCCAAGGTTAAGCCCACTTAGCTTGCTACCCCACTTTAAAATAGGGTATTAAGCTAATTGAGTTTAACCTTGGATGGAACTCCATGGTTAAGCACACTTGAGTTGGATTAGTAATATAATGGATGACCTCCTAAGAATTCAAAATAATTTACCCTTGTGAGCATCACCTAGATGTAATGAGTGCTAAGTGGACAATTCATTCTCATGAGAGATGGGTTCATGTGAACCAATAATCATGAAACATGGGTCAAGGAATTTGACTCAAAAAACTGCATAGTTGAATCCTAATATCAATATCATAAGGTCTCATCTCTTCAAGCTTTGTCTAATATTACAAGTCTAGAAATAGAACCTCTAGTTTAAAACAAATAATGTGAGGATGTATGTTATAATAATAATACTCAAAGAAAATTTTCCAACTAAAAATAAATTATTAATGTGCAATAATATATGGGGATCTAAATTCCCACTTTGATTATAAGCACATATGTATATAATTATTCTAAAATATATAATACCAATGCAATGTCACTACTTGTATTATTTGTTGAATACAATTATAGTTGTAATTGTGGTGTAGACTTATAACTATGTGAAGCTAAGGTCACTAACTACAATTTTTTATTTTTTTTACACCTGAAAACTATCTCCTTAACTTTTATCAATTCACTGAGTGCATATGATGTATCAAAATCCTTATCTATTACTTCAAAATTTGGAAATGAAGGCCTCAAAATTTTGACTACCTCAGTCATTAATCTATCTTATTTTGCCTCCAAGATCTTAAATTTAGCTACTTAATATTTATCCATTGTCACTCTATCTCTGACAAAAATCACCAACTATAGTAATTATTTTTTTGTTTTATATACATTTCCTTACAATATTTATTTAAACTGTTTAGTATTTGAGTGGAGAAGGTTATCAAAATTGGGTCGATTCACTAGCTCCCATGTTTGGGTAATCACCCTAGTTTCTCTATGTCAACCAAAATTTTTAGTGCTTCAACTTCATGATTAAAAAAAAAGACTCAAAAACTTTTTCCTTGATCTATGCCAATTTAGTGAGTCATCCCTTTTGTAAATCATAATTTAGGCACCAAAAATAATTCATCCTAGTCAACAAATTAAGCTGATAAAAAACACTGATTTTAGAACACTAGACTAGGAAGTTCAATTTTATTTATTCATCCTTCATCCTATTCCATAATGTAATAATTTATTATCTATGCTCCTAACTAACTACCCTATATAGTCTAATATTGAATAAAATGTTATACAACTTTATAGATGCACTTTATATCTCTACAATTAAGTCCTAAGAGGTTACATTTTCACCTCTTCAATGCTTCCTCGGTACTTTGGTGCATCTCCTTTAATGTTGACCATGTAGAATATAAAAAATTATTTAAATATTCAATGTACTTGGTAGGGTCATTGGGGTTTATCTTAGGTATTTTGGCCAATGAAAAAAAATATATCTCTACTAAAATTCTATCTTTCCCTTTTTTCTTGTATTTATTATATTTCTTTTCCTCACTATTTGTATGGTCCCACTCTATTTTTAAACTATTTCAATGGCTATGGGATTTTATATCGTAACCATATTATTCCTTTCATCTCAAATAATTTTCATCTCCCTTATAATTTTAATCAACTATTTGTTCACCTACTTATTCTCCTCAAGCAAGTTCTAAATATGTGAAAGGTTGAGAGGTCATTAGAAGGGAGGTGGTCACAGTGGTTGTTAGTGAAGAACCTATTTATATGTCAACATGGGGAATTTTTTTACCAACCAATTTTCATATAGAGGTTTATTTCATTGGTGTCACCTCAGCCAAGCATTTGATTCAACCTAGGGATATTTACCTAGTCATGGTTTTTTTTGGTAGAGCCAATGGCTAGGGCATGGGAAGATTCAACTAGGTTACCTTCTTTCTTGGAGTTGGGCACTTATTAAAAAACAAAACTATGAAAAAATTAAAAAAAATGGACTTTGTTAGGATTCCTTATTAATTTTGGTGTGGAAAGAATATCAGAAGCTAGACTAGTGACAATAGAACTAGAAGATGAAACACTAGGAATTATTGTAGGTAAACTTAAAAATGGAACATGCACATCAAGTAATAAATAAATGATGGAAGATACTACCTCATAAATCTTTTTATTTTTTTCTATTTTGAGATTGACTAGGGTGTCTCCTCCTTCATATTCTCCTAGACTCAAAGCATTTGCCTTTTCCACATCAACTTATTCATCATTTGGTTGTGACATTCCTATCTATTGATCTTCTTATTCTAAGGGATAATCAATCAAAGAGATAAAAAAAATCTTCTTCCTCTATCCCCATTTCATCCTCTATATATTTATCCTCTTCCTCAACATATTATTTAATGATAGAGAGACCAAGTGATGGTCTCTCTTCTAGATTTCTACCCTAGGAAGGATTAAGGGAATACTTGTTATTCTATTGGTATGTGAATATAAGGGGATTAGAGGGTGGATCAAATGATATAGGGGTTGTGGGAATTTATGTAGTAGGATTTAAAATTAAATGTGATGAATGGTAATGTGTGGAAGTGGAAGGGATTCCCTGATAGGAATTAGTAGATTTAGTAGAGCTAGGGGAGTTAGAATTGAAATTAGAGATGACTTAATGAATTTTAAGAGATTATTTTGGGTGATTTAGGTGATAGGAGGAACATGAGTCAACAAAAAATTGTTCTTACTTTGACAAGTGAGGTAATGGTTAGCCTCTCCATTATTATTTTTGTACCCATGATTTTATCATATGAAGGTGTAGAAGTGGAAGGAATTTGTGGACCAATATGTCCTCTCAAAAAATCCTTCTAGAGCCAAGGATTTAACTCCTTTTGGATCTCATATTGATCTAGTTCTTCTATGACTTTTGATTCTAGGGAAAGAGGTTGATCTGGTGGATGAGAGCCCTGTGGAAGAGATAAAGGCCATTGATAACTCCATGAATTCTAGGCTTCTTCCTATATGGCATCTAGATTATAGTATGGGTCATGTGTCAATATCATAGATATATTCTTATCTTTCATTTTAATCCTCACTTCAGAGTCATCTGAGATAATCAAGAAAACTTAACCATGGTCATAAGACTGGTGACTATAAGAAACTTGCACTTTATTCCTTCCAAGATGATTTTGAGGTAACCCATTATCCTTTTTCCATAGTCCCATTATCTAAATTATGAAATGTAAAATTTATAATTTTTCTTGGGTTTACCAGTTGAAATAAAGTCTGACTTAGTCACATACTTATGTTTTTTAATGCTAAAGGGTGTTTTGAAGTAGTAGGCCAAGTGTAATTGTCCTAATCCTTCATCAATGTTATTGAAAACTTGACAAACAATATCCTATTCTTTAATGTGAATAGGAACATGATGAGGTAAAAATAAAAGAGTAGTCCTAGTACCCTCTACTTGGATGCCATTCACATCCAAGTACAACCAATAATCAATCATTTTGGTGAGTGTCCTTGTTATATTTTTAGATAATTTAGGAATTGGGTTACCCTTCATATCTTGGTATATATGAAGATATACCTCATTCATTATCCTATTGATCTCCTTCATACACTTGTGAATGAACATGAATGACAAATCTTCTCCAAGCTTATATCCCAAAAAAATTTGTTGATTGTTTCCATTCTTGGCCATAGGGATTATATATATTAGCCATTACCACATCCAATAATTAGGACATCATGTATATTTTTTAATCATCAATCCTCCTATCATAGTATAGTATATATGATTTAAGTATTGTACTTATGATCTCTCCCAAGGCTACCAATTTGTTAGTTTCTATGTAAATGTCCAATAGTGGTAGCCATTGGACATGAACATAGGTGATTATTTTGAACCCATATAATATATTCAATATTAAATTTACAATGTTATTACCAATTTTGAGTTTAACGATGTAATTTGTGTAGATTGATATTTTGAGATTTAGACTTTGGCCCTTTACAATCCATTGCTTTAGTTTCCCATCTACAGTATTATGCTTATGCCACACATTGGCTAAGCCTTGATTATAGGTAGTTTCAAGGTAGGGAATCCTAATATACCTTTTAAATTCCCTCCTTGAGATGTAGGTAGAGGTCATCTAGAATTTCCTTACATGAATAATGTCTCCCACGATGGTTCTATTGATGAATATAACTTTTAAGAGGTTAGTTCAAGACATTACCTTAGGTTTGGCCACATCCTGGTGGAGAACCTATTCCTTAATTGGTAATAAATCATCTACATATTATTTGTCTTCTAGTGATAGATCATCCTCAATAGAGTAGGGCTAAATTTATTTGACCTCTTCTTAGAGTGTTGAATAGTGAGGGAATTTAAATTCAAAGAACCCTTCTCAAATAATGTGTCTCTAGATTCTATTGATCCTAAAAATGAGAATGGGGATGAGATTGAGGGCTTACCTTATTTTGATGAGGATGCCATTATAAATGTTTATTTGCTACAACTCATGTGGGGTCCTATACTTGTTAATTTTTTGCTTAGTGGTTAAAGATATTTAGGGCTCACTTAACACTTAGGAAGATCCAAAATGTAATCAATTAATTGATAGAAAAATGACATAGTAAATCCAATTTTCATAGATTTTGTATATATTACTTCAAATATTATGTATTAAATGTATTTGTGTGCCTTCAATGATGATAATGAAATTTCTCTTTTAATGATTGTTTTGATTAGAATATGCTAGTTATCTTTGGTGGGTGCCCTTACTTTCCAAGTGGTGGTCCTTTATTAATTCTTCATGTCTAGTCATTACTTTGAGATAGTTTTCAGTCATTCATTAACTTGGTACTTTTCCATTAATTTAAACATTCTTCCTTATTTTTTTCCATACCTTCCCTAGATAGTGTCATGTATCATGATCTCATTAACTTGACCTTTTTAATTCATTCACTATATTTTAGAGATCATATAACAATGAGTTAATGTGATTAATCCACATGGCCTAATCTCGTAGTACTAAAAGCATGAAATATCAGGGCATTAAATTAGTATTCTTCTTAGTGAAGAACCTTCCATGGAAACATGCCAATTTTATTGAGCCTTATGGAGTGATCTCAAAGGCCCAAAGACTTGGGAGCTTAGAGTATTAGATCAATAACTAAAGGATTTCTTAACCTTATGATGATGTGGATTACTACCAATGTTCTAAGTATTGATCAATTAGAACCCCAGAAGCTTAGATGCTTAAGAAATTAGGTTATATACCAAATAAATATTTAACCCTTCTACAAAGGCAAATTTCCATGATCAAGACATGTGGAGTGATCTCAAAAGATTAGAGACTCTAGAAATAAAAATCTTGGAAGCTTGGAGCTATTGAATTTTTCAATAAACAAATGAAGTTTTTGTGACTATTTTAATGTGAATATGCCACATATCATGTTTATGCATCTTAGGAGGCTTTGGGGCTCAAAATACTTAATTTTTTTAACCATCCAAAACTTTGAATGATGCGAGAGCAATATGTGTCACAACTATGTGAAATATTTCCTATGGGCATGATTAGAGGAAATTAATTATCTTTTAATGTCAATCCTATGATCAAAGTATTTATACTAATACATATAAATATTGGATCCATTAGTCTATAAATCATATCAAAGTGAAAAATTATGAAAATACAAGTTTTAAAATGACTTAAGATACTAGTTTAAGATTAGATTTTCATGAATTTTTAGAAAAATAACCTTGGTGACAAATGCATGATACCCTAGTAATATATATTTAAGCTCATAGCTCCATAGGTATGGTTTTTTCAATAATAGGTCCCTATTTTAATTTTTTTTAAATGGAGGGTGTGTGTGTGTGTTAGGGCACAAAAAATTTCATGTATGATTATCTATATTAGATAAAACAATTTTATAAACACTCATAAAATTTTTTACTATAGAGTGAAGTTAGGCAAAATAATAAAATCATAATAACTCGCTAAAAATAAGAATATAAAATTAAAAATCCCAGAAATTCCTTTATTAATTCTCTAAATTAGTAAAAAAAATTGTATAAATTATACACAAGATTTCAAGATATAGTTGAATCTTAAAAATTATTATTTTGACCACATTTTATATAAATCAAAGTATTGATACCACTTTTAATGAAATTAATACACTTATAAAGTAGAATCAAAGAAATAAATCACAATATGATGAAACTATGAGTTGAATGATGAATAATATGACTGATCGAATTTGATGGGGAAACATCCACAATCTTAATATAAATATAGAATTTTCAATATGATTTTATAAAATTCATGCATGCATGCACACACACACGCACCTATGCACGCGCGCGCACACGCACGCACGCACACACACACACACACACACACACACACACACACACACACACACACACACACACACACACACACACACACACACACACACACACACACACACACACACACACACACACACACACACACACACACACACACACACACACACACACACACACACACACACACACACACACACACACACACACACACACAATATAGGTAATATAAATAACCTAACATAACCTTACCAAAAATATTAATCTATATAAATGATCATTAATTAAAGGTTATGTTAACCACACATTGGACACAAATATCTAAATACATGTAAAATGATAATGGTTTAGAACTACCACTCTATAACTTATAACATGTAATGTGAAAGGAAAACATATTGACTATCTTCCAATCTTTTGAGTTGAGTGATGGTCCTATGTATCACCTCTTATATAAAAAATCAATAACAACATTTTAACATAAATAAAATTAAAAATTTGTAACAATTACCTATTTTCATGAACAATATGCTACATCATTATCCTATAGAATGTATATGGATATGTATGGCTGAATTTGGCTCACACAAACTTTTACCTTATCATATGAAAAATTTAAATGTTTTGATATTGTTAGTATGGTCAACCTACTAAGTAACCATATCTTAGTAGGGTTTATTTATGAGGTTATGGTATGTACTTGGGGATGATATTATATTTATGTTTTTATTGCATGGTTTTTGATGTTGTCCCATCAAAGTGGGTTTGTCTTATATTGATAGTGTTATGTTATGTTTTAAAATTCTGGTGTGAATTTACTCTATTATACTTTTATTATTTTTATCTATTTTTGTTGATATGCTATTTTTATTTATATTTACATTCAATGTTTTGAATTGGCTTGATTTATCTAAGTAATTTCATTATAATTGATATTAGAGCTTTGCTTTGGACAAGGTTATATAATGTATCTTTTTAAATTTTAGTGTAGTAGTGTTTCTTGATTTATTTATTTTAAAAATAAAATAATTTCAATTCTTTTATGCACCCTTTTTAAAATAAAATTCATTGGATTCATCTTGGTGATTGATCGTAATATGATAAGCCTTTAATACACCTATTTTAGGTATTTTTTCACCTTTTAACAATATCATCCATTGGATTCATCATGGAGAAATAACCACAATGGTATAAGCTTATGGTACACCTTTTTACCCTTAACCATAACCCTAAATTTGAAGTGATATACCTTATAGTTCATGTATCATTGATCCGTAAACTAGAGGCCACATAAAAGATCTTGTTATTCTAGGAAAAAATTCTAAAAGGAAGAAATGGAGTTTAAAACTTAAAATACGTGGGTTTTTGTGTTGGTTTCCAAACTCAAGGTAAAATTTTAAAGCACGTATAAAAATAATATTTTGTTTGGTCGAAGGTGGCTTAAAAATAATAAAATGGTACTTTAGTAGCATCAAAGTGATTTTGGAAACTATCATGAAATTATTGGCTAATATTTTAAAATTACCACCCTCTAATAATTGTCTACTAGTCTGATCAAACTCACACAATTAGAATAATCTAATTTCAAACATAGGTTCATGAAACATGCTACCAAAATTGGACATGCAAAAATTTATTGTTAAGGATCATGTCACTTGGATTAGTTGAATGTATTTTTTTTAATTTACATCAAACCCTATGTAGAAAAAACGTAATAATTGTTTGGCCAAGTCACCTCTTTGTTTTCTTAATGGGGATATCCTTTATGCTCTTAAAATTTATTATGAATTTTTATTTCCATTACACTTTAGTTTTATCTTTATCTATTTGATAAATTTTATCCTTTTGATCATTATAATTTGAGTCAAATTAATATCTCATAAGTGAGTTCAAGCTAGGTGTTGTCTTAAAATGTAGGTCTTTTCAAGATTTCCCAATGTGGAATTGGTTGAAAAAATGTTGCCCTTTCAACTAATCTCATATTATTTGGGACTGAATTCAAGCCACAAGATTTGTGAGATAAAAAAAATTGACATTTATATTTATTTTCACATCTTCACAAAACTCAATCATTAATTTAATTAGTTAAGTTGTGATTTATTTGATCCATTGTGTATGACCCCTTCACACCATTTTCTTAAATCACGATGAGACAAACCTATCATTGATTTTCAAGTGTCTTGTAAACATTCATTACTAACCACATACTCTTTGTAATATATTGTTTATCCATTTTTGGAAAGCGATAATGGTGTAAGAATGTTAAAAATTATGTTCAACCTTAAATTTTTTTTCTATTTACCAATTAAGGAGAAGACTATTCTATAATAAGGTGGATTAAATAACTCATATTCAAAATATTATAATACAACGTTAGATTATGAAAGAATTCTACATATATAAAGTATCATACCCAAAAATAATTGATTACTCAAACATGAATAATATGTAATAATTATCATATTAATTGATGCACATACAAAGCTAATAAGTGTAGGTGTTGAAGAAGACATGTTGATTATTCACTATGATTCATCATATTCTAGAAATTAAACTGACATTTTGTTAAAATTATACATATTATAGTCTAGATAAAAAAACTAAAAAAAATTTATTAGGTTTTATAGTATGAAATATTAGAATTCTATATTTTTATTATTGGAATCCAATTTTGTATTTTTTGGCATTAGATATAATATTTTTTCAGAATCCAATTTAGTGTTTTCTAGTTTTAGATTTTGTAACTTTTAGATTCCAATATGAAGGTTATTATAATCAAGTGTTTAACAATGATATACTATAATTTTTTTTATTGGTGATTCATTCAATGTTTTTGTTTCAAATCATAATTCACAAAAATTAATAATTCATTTTGATATAATTCTTGTCATTTTTAAAAATATTTGTATCAATTCATTATTTTGTTACAAATTAGGGAGAATTTTATATTTTATTTAAATTATTATTTACTTATATACTTATGGTTAAAAACATATAATATTAAAAAAAAATCCTTTCACAACTATAATAACTATTATTATATTCTCCCAATCTTTGTATTATGTTTTGGGTTGACATGTTTTATTTTTATGAGTTTGATATTATACTTCACCATCATAATATGTTACACCTATAATAAAATAGCCTTCCATACCCATGAAGGATTTCTAGAGATTCCTCTATAATAAAATCTTAACATTCCTAACATGTTCTATAGAACATTTATCCAATTATGAATATAGCCTGGAGTTTCTTGTATATATAGTCTAGAGATGCATGTGTGTATATTCAAGAATAATCTATATATAGTCTAGAAATGCATGTGTGTATAGTTAAGATCAAGTAGTATATAGTATATAGGTGGTTTTTTCAGTCCATATGTATCTTTATATAGTCCATATCTAATTTTGTGAGTCTCAAACTACATGTATATAGTCTGGAGCTAGTTGTGTGAGTCTAGATCTAGTTGTATATAGTCTAGATCTAGATGCATAAACACTCTATAGATATAATTTATGTTTCAAATATGTTTCAAAAATTTTATTTTAGACATTCAATACTTTATTTTGATGTCAATACATTAGTGAAATTATCAACCAATTACTGTATGAATCTGATTAACTTCAACATTATTATTATAGTTTTTCATGTTGGTGTCGTTCAACATTCTAAGTCTCTCTAAAATTTTATTTTAATATTTTTTATTAGATAGTTATTAAGGTTTGTGGGTTTTGTTCCCTAAAATAAAAGATAATACAAAAAACAATGTGAACCATCAACCATAAGGTTGAGGAAACCCAGGCAAGGATGGTCCTAGCATCAAATATGACCAATCAAGAAAAATATACTACTTGAAAGACCAAAATAAATACTATTCAATAAATATATATCTCTCCATTATACTCTATATGATGATAATGGATAATCTTAAGAGAAGGGTTATGAATACAATGCCCTTTGTTCTTACTCCTTACTAGAGAACAACCTTCTTGATTACATGATTTCCTTGATTCTAACCAAGAAGGAGCACCCTTTTCACTAGATGATCCTCTACATGCAATGTTCCCACTAAATAAATCCATAAAATTAATACCATCCTTCCCAAAATCCTCATATATATTCCCCTTAGAGGTTAGAGATGAAGTTACAACTTGATGTAAATAATATTTAAGATCTACCTCCTGATAAATTTCTAAAAATTCCACATTTTTATAAGCTTAATAGGTGTGTTGTTTAAAAAAAAATTATAAGATCATAAATTACCTCCTTCCACCAAGAGGAATCCACTTTACACTTGGATCTATGGAAAGAGATGACCAAATGACCAATTTTGAAGCACTTACGACATCTAAAGGGAATCCCCTCATAATCAAGGGTTTTAGACAACCATCGACCTTTGAATCTTAGTTAAATGGTTGTTGGAAGGTCCTAAAATATATCCAAATAAACAATAATTAATTAAAATTTGGTGCAAGAGAAGTTAGAATTAGAAGCATCTATATCCAACATATCACCCAAGGCTCCACCAATCACTAAGATGTAACAATTTGACCAAAAATGAAGGGGAAGATATATTACATCAAAACCTAGATGGGCATGAATGAAATATTTTAAAGAAAAGGGTTGAAATCAAGGTACCAAGGCTTAAAAAAAATGATATGCTCATACAAGCACCAATATTTTATCTTAATAAGCTTATTATGATATGTTAGACTATAAAAAACTACAATAAAAAATCCTATAACACATGGATAAATTTACAAACTATCCTCCATTAAATTCCACCATGATTCAGAGACTCATTGACGAAGAGTAGGGACACTTGGTTAAAATATACACACAAAATCCCTATCTATGAATAATTACTCATTTTAAAGAACTTCCTCGATAGCCTCATCTTCAAAAGACACTATAGGAGTGACCTTTGTAGCTCCCAATGCTTAAATACTAATTTCATATACCTATCTACCTTAGAAGACACTTAAAAACAAATTTACCAATTTGTGAAAAAGTTTGCTTCACCTTATAGGTTAGCCATGTAAGGCACTTCCCCAAGGGTAGAAATGAAATTTGAAACACCAAGGCTACTACCGATGGGCTTAGACTAATCACTTAGAAGATAAGGTTGCATGATTCAAAGCTTTAGGGTATACATTGGAAAAAATTTCACCCAAGTATCTTAAACCCACATCCTCTGATGATTCTCTAGATAATCATTCTAACCATCCATCTCCTTAAACTTTGCAATAAGATGCACCAAAACCTTAGTATTGGGAGGGAGAAATGCAAGTGATATTGATATTTTGGTTAAATATTTTAGTCTTTTGGAGCTGATAATGATTGTTATGTGCTATAATTACATCAATTTTATTTGCATATTATTTTGTTTAGGATATAAAAATAACATCATCTATTGGTTTTACCTCAATGCCAATAAAATACTTCATCAATCTTAAATCAATCATTTAAAATTATTTGTTCATTGCCATTTTAAAAATTAACCACAAATATCCATGAACCTTAGTGTTGTCAAAACATGTAAAATATAAATTCACAAAAATTATCCATGTATCAATTTAAACATCATATATTAATCAATGTAAGTTATTTACATTTTTACTTACATATGTGACATATCTAATACATAGTGTCAGCAACTATAATTCATACATCAAGTAATTGTCTTCATATAATTAAATATTAAATTATATTTGATATGATATAATTACCCTTATTACTAAAAATATTTTTATTTTAATATCCATTAATTATAATTATATCTAATAATTTATTTTATAAACCCCTAATGTGTTTACTTCAAGATATTTATTTCATAAATATTAGTATCAAATTATAGAATTGTTATAAAGCAATAATATTATGACTAAGAAGGTCTAATAAATTTTATAATAAATAATTTGTTTGTTAAAAATAAAAATTAATTGAAATATTTAATTTTTTTAGTAAACATAATAATAAAAAGCATAGTTACATAACTTAGTTAAATTTATATTGTTTAAATTTACAAGTTGACTCATAGTAAAGCAACTCAATGAAATTAATAATTTGTTTGTATGTTTCCAAATAGAGACACATGTTTGTGTGTGGGCCCAAACACTTTAACCACAGACATAAGTGTGTGAATATTTTTTATATCACAATGTATCTAACATAAAATTTCCATGTCAAAGTTAATCCAATGTAAAGGGCATCTTATTTATTCAATTCAAAGCATGTTTTCTCCAATATACACAATTTGTTTTTTGTTTCATATACTTGTTTGTATTTATCTAAAAATAAGTGTATTTTTTATTATATACCATCATAATATTTCCTTTATTTGATATTAAAAATTATTACCTATCTCAAAATGTGATACACCCCAAGTAAAAATGAATTTTACATTCTATAGAAACTAGAAATGAGAAATGAAATAATTCAGCATGCTTAATTGAAGATAAGTAAACCATAACCTGATATCAAAATGTGTTTTTAAAATCCTAAAAAAAATAGTATTAAAGGTTCAATATGAATATTTGTAATATGAATTCAAAAATTTAGATTTCTTACTTCCCAATCTAAATATAGTAAACCCTAATACTCCAAACAATAGCCCCTCCACTCCCAACACCAATATTTTTATTCCAATTATTCAAATGAGATATAAAAATAAAAGATAATTTTTTAAAATTTTGGTTTATAAAGATAAAATATCTAGGGATTATTTTTCAATAACAAAACAAAACCATGATATTAATAAACAATTTATGTAAAAATAAAAGTGAACTAGGAAAGACTTTCCATTGACAATATAAACAAACACATCAAAACTTCTCATTATAGAGTTGATAATTAAATATTGAATGTTCACACTAAAATTATAAATTTAAATATCCAATTAATAGTTTACATATTAATTTACATTATATAAAAAGTAGGGAAGCAATTTTAATGAATACATGTCAGTCTCATTAATAATAATATACAATTTTTATTATAATTTAATGCTAAAAATTTAGTCCTTATTATCATATTTCATAAAAACCTTAATCATTACTTATATGAATTGCACATCAAATTTCAAATAGGCTAGGATAATTTAGAATATTTGTCACATCCTATTCAATCCAATTTAAGGCTATCTGTATAAACATTCTTATCCTAAACCATTTACCCTTTTTTAATTATTCGATTTGAGTGACCTTAGTGGATACAATAAAAGTATCTTTAGGGACACATTTATTCATACAATATACTATAATATTATTTGTAGTTTTATAATAAAATAGAGAATCAACCTAAGTTATATCTAAATTATTAATAAAAGTTTCATATTTTTTATCACAATGATTTATTCCCTAGTTAAAAAAAGAACACTCCTCCAATTTAACATTTAAAAGTAATTTAATTTCAAATTTTATATATTGTTATTTATTTTAAAGGAAGTCCAAAATTCAAGTTAAAATTACTTAAATGCAACATTTATAACATAGTTTTCCATCCCTCATAGGGGAAAGTGCTTGTTGTATACTTTGAATGTATCTTTATTTTTTTAAATTAAATTTATGTATTACCAATTATTCTAAATTGAGAACAAGTGTTTTTTTTAGACACTTCAAAAAATAATAATATGTAGATTTGAAAGGAATAAAAAACATATCAATTAAACAAGACAATAAATAATTAGTTTTAAATATTACTTAATTGAGAGTCAAAATTTCCAATCTATAGTGTTTTCTTTGATTTTCCTATTATTTCCATCAACACTAATTGCATAGCTTATTAATGATCCTCTATATATTTAGTCATATCATCTTAGAATGTTTATTTAGTGACTAACATTATTTATTATAATGGCTCATTTGATTACAGTAAATAATCAAACAATGGAAATAATCTTATTAATAATATAAGTATGTGTGGCTATTTTGTATGATTAATTTATATTTAATTTTGGGGTGTCACCTTGAATCCCCATAAGATATTTTTAGTATTTTTACAACATTTTTTCCTAATTTATATTTCCATTTATGCATATTACTAAAGATATTTTTTAAAATTGTTTTTTGGTTACAATCCATTTGACTTGCCATAAATAATTAGAATAGGGGATGAGTTTTTATTCTATTTGTTAATCATGCACTCCAAAAAGTGTATTGATATCTCAAACTTAAATGGATGATCTGATAGGAAAATACCAATATTTGTTGAATACACAATATCTATGGGTTCTATATGTAATCAATAAAATTATATGGCCACCTCTCCCTCAACATTATTATATGTACTGTGAATGTCATATATGCCATAAATCATAGTGATTCCCTTAAACTAGTCTTTTTAATGCATAAATGTTTTCATTCATGTGTTTAACTCTTTCCATATAGGTGTGAACACTTTTAATAAATAAGTGTGTTTTAACCATGGGGACAAGAAAGATACAAACACAAACAAAGGCATTAAAACCAATACAAGAGAGAATATCTATAATATCACTTTTTATAATATTTGTTACAACATTACAAAAATAATCAATAGCAACTTCAGGACTAAGCAGAGGGAGATTTTATTTTAAACATGTCAAAGTTTTGATCAATTGAAAGGGAAAATAGATTTAGCATGTGAACTCATATATATATATATATATATATATATATATATATATATATATATATATATCCCTTGCTTTGCTTTGACTAGTGAAAGACAATATATACATTTATAGAATGGTTCTACCATCTTTTCTCATTTTTGTTTCCTCTTCTATTTTTTATTACTATTCTCCTTCCCTATGGCAATAATTTTTATTTTGTATTTTCCTTTTCATTCTCCAAAATAATGAAAAATGATAAAAGTGGCTTCCCTATATAGTTAACTTTTTTACAACATTAGATTCAATGCACTCTATCAAAGTAAGTTCTTCTAGTATTCGTGATTTGAAATAATCTATAATTTTTCCACTTTGTTGGTGAATTTATTTTCTTTATTGAATTTACTTGTATTTATTATTTATTATTTTGGTGCACTAATTACTTATTATAATTATTTTATTATGTTTATTAATAATTTACATAATATATGATAAGCTTGATTAGCTAATAGTTAACCTATAGACTTATCTTGTTATAGTGGAGTTTGAATCTATTGTTCAAGGTAAGAAAGGATAAGATTATTTAACTAATAGTCAACTTGTGTTGATCATTTACAAAATTTGGTCACCTATCTTGTTAGTGTGGAGTTGCACTCCACTGTTCATGTAGATAGATATCAATTGAACTACATGTGTTGTTTGAGTTCCTTGATCTTTATCATGCATGCCTTGCTTTATTTAAGTAATGACTATTTATGTATTCCATATCAGATTAATATTGAATTATTAGAGTAATTCATCATATTTGAGTTATTTATTCATTTATCTTATTATCTCAAATATACAGTTATTTTTTATTACTATTACTATTTTATCTCTTATTTGTGCTTTCTATTAGATTCATTAAATCCTGTAGCTAATTCTAACATGGTATCAGAGCTATCTTGAATCTATAGATTGCTAAATATTTAAGCAAAAAATATCTAGATATAGGATGATTTTTTTAAATAAAAATTGGAGCTTTGTGGAGACTTTTCTTTATCTCACCATTGATTTTAGAGTGCCTGAGATAGTTAAAATTATCTACAATTTTGTCTAAATTGGGCACAAGAGTTGAAATTGGCAAGGGTTTGATCTAGAAGCACCACACCCAAATCTAATGAGTACCTAAAAATCAAAGTGTTTCTAATAAAAATGGACCTCACGGTTGCATTAGAAAGACATCAAAACCTATAGATCCATATAAAATTTGTCCAATATAGACACAATCACTCTCGAAGACAAATTTTTTTTGGCTCTCAAGTACGGTTGTAAGGATCGTATGGACTGTGCAGACCAATTTTTTTTTTTTTTTTTTGTAGGCATCATGCATTAGTAGGTATATTTTAAATGGAAACTTTGGAATACCTCCATTTAAACACTGGGAGGTATTTTTGAGTGAATGCTTTTGGAAATAGCTTAAAATTTCCTAATCTTCGCTACTATAATTTCTATTTTTTCTAGATTTTTCCAGACTTCAGATTTTTATATAGAAGCTATTACCCATCCTCATTTTTGAACCTTTAGAGGATCATAAATTTTATGTATGACCTCAAATTAAGGTCCCATTTTTTTTTGAAATTTTATATTTTTTCAAGCACAACATTGGTATAGAAATTTTTGTAATAAAGTGCATATTTTTTTGTACTTTTAGACTAGAGGGCCTAAATGAGATTTTTGTAAAATTAAAAAATTATAATCCAGCCTTGTAATTACAATCATTTATGAAGTTCCCAAAATAATTATTAAATGGGATAAAACTAGGTAATTCAGGGGGCTTTGTGGTGTGTTCTGTACTTTGATTTCTGCTTTGTGATAATTTGTTTTTGATTGCATCATGGGGAATCCTAAGTTCCCACTATTAAGAACATATAACTATAATACATGAAAATAAAATTATTATAATGCATTAATGAATCTAGGATATACACCTTACATAAAAACTCTTCTTACTCCACCTACTGATGCAAAAGAGTTACAACACTTTCTCTTTGAAACTACTAATGTAATTGGATGGATTTGGTCTTAAATGTCTTTAGATTTCAATTTCCATATTGAAAAATGGAAAACTCCAAAAGAGGCTTGGGATAAATTAGAATCATTGTTTGGAAAAATATATGAGGTTTGTGGTTACCAAATTGACAACAAACTCTTTAGTTTGGATCCTAAAAATTATGCTACAATACAATATTACATCACTAAAGTCATAGATCTTAGAGCACAAATTTTTGAATGTAAAATTGATAAAAAGGATATTCAAATGATTTTTAGTGCCTTACACAAATTAAGTCCTAAATATTCATCCTTTATCTCTATCTTTTAGACTCATCGGCTCACATTGGGCACATCTTATCAAATGCCCACTATTGAGGTATTCTCTGAGATTCTAATGGTTGAAGAAGAAAAGTTAATAGCTATGAGTCTAATCAAGTCATCTAAATCTCAAGATCTAGTTTCAATTCAACCTCATCATAAGCAAGTTTCAACATTAGCATCAAATACAGGTTCACTTAAAAAGAAATAGCATAGTCAAAATAAGTCATAGAAAGATAAGAATAAAGGGAAACAATCTTCCTCACAAGGAGATTATAAATCCACTACTAAGAAAGGGGATTCACAAAAAAGGACTAGCACTCCTTGCCCTTATTGTAAAAATGGGTTTCATAGTGAACAAGATTTTTAGATGAAAGAGATCGATGAACTTAAGGGTCTTCTCAAAAATAATAACATCAATCAATCCTCTTCAAAGGATTCTTCCACTCCTTAAAATTCAAGGAAAGGGAAAGCTACGACATTAGTTGCACTAAAAAATTCTCCCAAGTCATGGGTCATTGACTCAAGTGCTTCACACCATATGGGTTCTGATAAAAAATAATTTTCTTAATTGGAACCAAGTTCCTTGCCTCATATTCTCATAGGTGATGATTCTAAGGTAGATGTTATAGGAAAAGGTATAATTGATGTTGATAATGGTGTATTTGAGGATCTCCTCTATGTGTCAGAGTTATCAACTAACCTTCTTTCTATCTACTAAATCTCTCACTTTGATACTGGTAGAAAAGTTGAGTTCACACCCGATTCTATATCAATTAGAAAATTGGAGGATAATACCCTAGTTGCAATGGGAAAAGTCAACAATAATACTCAACTTTATTCATTCTCCCACTTTGTGCCTCAGTCTTCCTCTACATATTTTCTCTTACACATTGATTCAGTGAGAAAGTTATGGAATGAGTAGTTTGGTCATCTAAAATACCACTATTTATAATAGCTTAATCAATAGGAGATGGTTATAGGACTTCCACAGATTTAGTTTTTAGGGGGTGTATGTCATGGTTGTGCCTTAGGTAAAAATCTAGAGGATATGTTTGATAAAAGGAAGGCTTGGAGGGCTACACAAGTCCTCAAACTTGTTCATAGTGATTTAGTGGGTCCATTACCTACTTTATCTTTTATTAAAATGCTCTATGTTCTCACATTTATTGAAGACTATTCCAGATATACTTGGGTTATTTTTTGAAACTCAAGAGTGAAGTATTTGATAGATTTTTAGAGTTTAAAGCACTAGCAAAGAAATAATCTAGAAAGTATGTCAAAATTTTCTACATAGATAATGGGAGGGATATGTGAACAACAAATTTGAATAATTTTTTACTCTTAAAAGAATTGATCTTTAGCATTCAGGTGCATACACACCTCAGTATAATGGTGTAGTAGAGAGGAAGAATAGATTCTTAAAAGAGAAGGCAAGTTGTATGATTCATGAAAAATCATTAGTACCTAAGCATGTAATGAAATCAATTAATTATGCTACATATATATAGAATATAGTTCTTCACAAAGCTTTAAAGGGTATAACACCTCTTGAAGCTTGGTGTAATAGGAAGCTAGATGTGCATCATTTTAGATTCTTCAATAGTCCATGATGGGCTCACATACCTTCAGATAAGCATAATAATTTAGAACAATAAAGTTGAACTTGCATATTTGTTGGATATCTTGGTGGTGTTAAAGGATATCGGCTCATTGATTTAGATTAACATGAGATTATTATAGCAAGAAGTGTCTACTTTGAATAAAGTCCTTTAGACTTATCTTCTAACATTTATCATTTTTTCTTCCTTAGAATAGTCAAATAGTAGTGATGATGATACTCCTACTTCATCTACTCATAGGGATGATAAGGTAATATCTCCCCAATATGGTTTAGTAGGACATATTCCTCCTCCTCCTCCTCCTGCTCTTCCTTTAGATCCTGACCCATTAATGCCTTTATGGGCTAGGCAAATTTTGGTATATGTAGACACTTTTTTTAAGGATCCATTAGATAGAAGGAGAACATGGTCACAACATGATCTTCCATATTTCTACATTGCCACAGCATTTGATCCATGGTCTTTTCAAGAAGCCATAGGGATAGTTGAGTGGGATTCAATGATGGAAAAAGAGTATGACTCATTGATTAGGAAAAACACTTAGGATCTTATTCCTCTTCCTAAGGGAATAAAATTAGTATGATGTAGGTGGATATATCAGACTAAGTTTTCAACAGATGGAAATATTGATAAGTATAAATCACGCTTAGTGGCCAAAGATTTTTACCAAGTATAAGGCATTAACTATATAGATCCCTTTACACATATTGGTAAGATGAATTGTATTCTCTTGATACTATATATTGGTGTAACTCATGGTTAGGATGTACATTAGATGGATGTGAAGAGCATATTTCTTCATAAGGATCTTCATGAGGATATTTATATGGTGTAGACATAGGGGTTCATTTAGGATTCTTCACTAGTGTGTTGCTTAAATAAGTCTCTCTATGGTCTAAAATGAGCCCCTAGGGCTTGGTATTCTAATATGGACACATTTATTTTCTCAGTTGGGTTCTCAAGATGTCACTTAGATCTAAATGTCTAAATTCTATGGTAGGAAGATTCACTATTATACTTGGTGCTCTATGTTGATGATCTCATTATTACAGGGAGCACAACATCCATCATCAACAATGTTAAGACTACACTTCATGATAGGTTTTCTATGACAAACATGGGATTATTGAATTATTTTCTTAGGATTTAGATAGCATAATTTTCTTTTGTAGCCCAAGTATGCCATGGATTTGTTATCTTGGTTTCGCATGAATAATTATAGGCCTACACCAACTCATTTCTTATTTGGAGTTAGAATTGAGGTTCGTTACTCCACTCACTTGGTTGATGCCACATTGTATCACTAGCTTGCAGGTATCCTCATCTATCTGACTCATACATGAATCAACATTTCATATGTAGTTGAAATGGTTTCATGTTCTATGTAGACACCACATGAGCTTTATTAAAGAGCTACCAAGTGCATTTTAAGCTACATTTAGGGCACTATCAGATACAAGATTTACTATATAGTAAGTATAGGTTTAAACTTGGTGGGATACATAGATTATTATTGGGATAATGATTATGATGATCATAATTTCACTTCTAGTTACAACTTTCACTTTGGATCCAACCCCATTTGCTGGTAGAGTAAGAAATACACTGCTATTACTCTTTCATCTACAAAGGCTGAGTATCATGGCACTATTAATGCCACTACATAGGTTATTTAGCTTTAGAATATTCTCATTGGGTTTGTTGTTCCATTTTGGAAGCCATCAGTCATCTATTGTGATAACTACAATACAATCCAAATCTCAAAGAATCTAGTTCATCACCAGAAAACTAAACACATAGAGGTCTATATGCACTTTATCAAAGAGTTTATTCAGGTAGAGATAATTTATCTTCAATATTGTCCTTTAGAGGAGTAGATTATAGTTATTTTCACCAAACCTTTCATGGGGAGCAAGTATCTTCACTTGTGATCTCTTTTGGGGGTGTGGGACATTAGTTATTTAGGGTGGGTCTCCTAGACCTTCATTTTGAGGAGGATTTTTTTCCCTTCGGGTTTTCTCCTTTCCTCATCTATTTGTATAGAATACCTAATATGGCTATACATTATCGGGACTCTTATCTATATATCCCTATCTAAGCTTCACTTATGGGGGGTGATGGTGCATTTATTTTCTTTATTTAATTTACTTGTATTCATTATTTTGGTGCACTAATTACTTTTTGTAATTAGTTTATTATGTTTATTAATAATTTTCACTAGATAAGATAAACTTGCTTGGCTAGTAGTTAACTTAGACACTTATCTTGTTACAATGGAGTTTCACTCCACTATTTAGGGTAAGATAGGATAATATTGTTTAACTAATAGTCAACTTATGTTGATCATTTACACAAGTTAGACACCTATCTTGTTAGTGTGGAGTTGCACTCCACTATTTATGTAGACAAATATCAGTTAAACTTCATGTGTTGTGTGAATTCCTTGATCTTTATCATGCATGCCTTGCTCTATATAAGTAGTAGCTATTTATGTATTCCATATCAGATTAATATTAAATTATTAGAGTAATTCATCATATTTGAGTTATTTATTCATTTTATTATTATCTTAGATATACAGTTATTATTATTTTATTTTTATTATTATTATTATTATTATTATTATTATTATTATTATTATTATTATTATTATTATTTTACCTCTTATTTATGCTTTCCATTAGATTCATTAGATCCTGTAGCTAATTCTAACACCCTTGTAGTTATATCTTCCTTTATTATATTATAATAATAGATTAATGTTTCTACTTTGACATCAGGGTCAATAATTAGTCTTGTCTAAACTTCTCTATTTATAAATTTACCTGCAAGTATAAAGAACTCTTTTGAACACATTCCCCTTATTCCTCTAAAAATAACCATTGTTAGATTTTAAAGAGAATTTGGCTTAAGATCTAGATCCTAGTCTTCTTTTGGAGAATATGCAAGCCATATATATATATATATATATATATATATATATATATATATATATATATGTCATAACACAACACCCATTTTTCTCATATGTCATTTGGGAAGAGGATAAATGAAAACTTATAATTTATGATTTCTATTTTTTATTTCTCAAAAATATTCAATATTTCTTTTTCAAACGCCTAATTCAAAACATGTAAACAAAGTGTTTGAAATATTTTTTAAAAAAATAATTTTTAATATTATTTCAATTCTATCAAAAATATTAAATTCATACAATTATCTAATTTTTATGGCTAGTATTAGGGCATTGTGGTCTTCTCCCTAAGATATTGGTTGATTTTCCTTTTTATAGTTGTTCAAAAAATTATGCATGGACCCATATCTTATTCACCATGTTTAAAAAAAAAAAATCTAATTTTCTACTTAATTGTGAACTTTTATGATATAAATAGAGTATACCTCTATTTTATTATTTCATTTACATACACAAAATTATAGTTTGCCAAGATAGTTTTTTGTACCCTAATGGTATGATGGCCATATATAATATAAAAATGTATCTTTGGGTAATTAAAGTCTTGATCAATATCTAAATTAAATATTTCACCATTTTTATCCTTAAAAGGTAAAAATATTGCATCCCTTTGAAGAGGCACCAAGTTATATAATATTGAGTGAAAAAGTTGATCAACACTATCTTTGCCAAGAGATTGGTATTGGTAATTAGAAGGTTCCAAGTGGTAGTACTCAATTATTCCAAGATTAAGAGTTTTATAATTGAAAAAAAAGATGAACCTCCTGATTTATTAAAGGCTCATTCTTTTTAAATTCTTTATAAACCTATTACAAAATAGTCTTTTATCATTTTGATTGTTTGACTTCATCAAAATGTGATACTAAAGTATATTTTTCTAGGGTTGTGAAATTTTATCATCTCATAAAAGTAAACATTCTCACATGGTGTGTGATTTTACCAAATTCCTTTTCCATATTTAAGTGATGAGAAATATGTGAATTAAATGCAAATTGATAATTTTTAAAAATATAGTCATAGTTCCATTGCAAGTATTTTGAATTTTTTCTACAATACCCTTATCATAATCTAGATAAAGTTATATCTTCCAGATATAATATTAGTAATAATCCATTTAGTGTTTGGTAGAACAAATCATGCAACTTTTGACATACAGTTCCACATATAACTCCATTTTCATGACTTGGCATGAATGTTTGGAGTTGTTTATATATTCAAATTGAAAAATAATCAATTGTTTATAAACACATTCCATACTATAATTTCAATGGATTCATGTGCCCCTGATAGTGAAACAAAAAACCACAATTCATTATGGTAGTTCTCTAGACAAAAATATATATACAAACCATTTTTCATCTCTTCTCTCCCAACAAATGGATCCATACATAAATGGGATATCTCTTTATGAATGTGTCCCTTTATATCCATTATTTTATACAATAAAATAAATTATTATTAGCCCATGAAGTTAAATAATTAACACACAATAAAATTAAATTTATTCATTACAAAATTAATCAATGTAATATATCTAGAAACATTGAAATTTATCAATGTATGAAATACATTCATTACAAAATTCAACATTGAAATTGGATACAATAATGAAATTGACTATATGTTAGCTTAACATAAGACATGCTAACAAGGAAACACATAATATATTGATACCAAAACTGATCATAAAAATTAATGATGACCGAAACATATATGTTTGATATTATCTCTGGTCACCCCATTAAATATGGATAGACCTAGGTTTCAATTAATTTTAAATGTTTTATTCCTTATCTTGTTGTTTTTTTTCCTCTTGGTATTGTAAATTCTTCTCAACTCATAGTTTCCCAAATATGATAAAGTATCACACTTTCAAACTATTTTGACTTCTTCACTATCGTAAACTATTTACTCAAACTCCATCACTTTTTTAGTTAAATATTTCTTTCCAGTTAATGAGTTTGTTGTTAAAAAATAAATTTATGGTCACTCTAAAAACTGACTTTAAGAAGCCATAATAATTAAAGTTTACAAAATATTATCTCTTTTTAGAGTTTTAAACTTTTTTAATTTCATAATGATCATTTTTTTGAGGTCTCATAACATATATATGCTTTAATCATTCAAAATTATGTGAAATAATAACATGAGGACATTTTCTACTATCATGATAGACCTTCACATTTCATAATTTTTTTGACATTTCAAATACATAAGTTTTATGAAAAAAAAGGTGAAGCAAAAATAAATCTCCACAACCAATAATATTGTTAGTGCAAGTTATAGTAATGCTACTATAAGTTTCTTTATGATATATAATTTGATTGAAAGTTATAGACTACTAAGAAACAATGTTGGAAATATTGTCATTGATGTCAAAGGTTTAGTATTGGTGATAAAGGCCCCATTGCGTTTAATGGTGTTTTTAATATTCATATCTTGGCTAATGTGTGTTAATATTTATTTAATATTAATGAACATATTTTTGGTTTCATATAAGTCAAAAGAGGGCCCATGGAAAATTCAAAGAGTCACGGGATAAAGACAAAAGAGGGTATGAAGAGTCATATTGAGGAATTCCAAGAGTCACAATGTGAAGACAAAAGAGGGTAAGGTGCATTTTTCCATGAAGGGACACTTTGAGGAATATGAAAAGTCACCATGATAAAGACAAAAGAGGAAATGATGCATTTGCTTCTAAAGGGTCACCATGTGACTTTTCAAATACAAGGATATGAAGGGCCATGTAAGTTTGGCACAATTTTCCATGATGATTGAAGGGTCGCAATGGGTGAATGCTAAAGGTCATTTGGAAATATATAAATAAAGGCTTGAGAAGCCATTTAAAATATGCAAGAGAGTTCATGGTTTGTATTTGTTTTAGAGGAGATAAAATTAGGAGATATTGTAGAGTTCTATCATTTATTGAGTAAGCAACATTAAGATATATTTGTGTTTCATACACAATAGGGGTTGGTGCCCTTATGGGTTGGTGATCATAAATAATTTCTATGTTGGTACTCAGAAAAGGGGTTGGTGCTCTTCCAAATTGGTGATAATTCATATACTTAAGATTATTCTTTATGGTTTTTCCCACTTTGTGTTTCCACATTGAAATTTGCTCTCTCTCTCTCTCTCTCTCTCTCTCTCTCTCTCTCTCTCTCTCATGGTGCATATTACTGTTTTAGTTTTATTGAATATATTCAATATGTGATTAAGTGGTTACAAAAAATAAATCAAATTAAGTAAAAGATATATAATTTACTGATTCACCCCCCTCTTAATATAGTTCATGCTTAAAAATTAGTATAAGAGCAGGTTCCTTTTTAAAAAGTTTTATAGCTTGAAGGTAGATTGGGTAAAACACGATGGCTAGATCACATGAAGGTTTTTCTACAAATAAGACACCTTTGTTTGTTGGGATAAATTATAATTTTTGGAGCATAAGGATGAGGACTTATTTGATGGCCCTTGGATTCAACATTTAGCAAGTAGTGGTGGAGGAATATGAAGAGCCATAAACACTTGTAACTACTATGGTGGAAAATAAGGAAAGTGAAAATAATGCTAAATCTTTAAATGATATATTATTTGGTTTATGTGAATACGAATTTGTTAAAATTATGTAATGTAAATCTGCTCATGAAGCTTGGGTAAAACTTGAGAATATTTACAAAGGTGATGGAAAGCTTTAGCAAGCTAAGATTTAGACATTCAAAATATAGTTTGAGAGTTTGAAGATGGAAGAGGAATAAAATATAGAAAGTTATGTTTTGTGGGTTAATCAAATAGTTAATTAGATTAAAGATCTTGCAAAAAATTTAGAAGAATCAATTGTGGTACAAAAAGTTTTGAGATCTCTACCATTGAGATATGATGCAAAAGTTTTGAAAATTAAAGAGACAAAAAATTTATCCAAGCTAAAGATGAATGAGCTACATGGTATTCTTATGGCATATGAGATACAAACTGAACAAGAAAAACCCTTAAAGAGAGAATCTAATTTCAAGACATCAAATAAAGAGAAGGCTAAGATTCAAGAATCAAGTGATAGTTTTAGAGTGATGAAGATGACAATGGAGCTCTATTCATTCATAAGTCAAAAAAGGGCACAGGTAAATATCCAAGAAAATTACCTTTTAAATATTTTAATTATGGAAAGATTGGAAATTTTGTAGCTAAGTTCCCAAAAAAGGTTAATGGTGATAATGAAGAAGAAAATTCTACATACAAGAATAATTTCAAAGGAAAATTCAAGAAGGGATTCGAGAAGAAGAGTTTATATTCTAAAGATTCTAGCTTAATTGAAGATAGTGGAGTTAGTGATTTAGAAGAAGGAGATTATATTCATGGCCATACATGAACATGTCTACATAAACAAAAGTATAGATAATCAAAAAAAGAATAGGATGAAGCCAAAGTGAATCTAGAAGGAGAACTCATTTATACCTTATAAGAGTTAAAAGCTCTTGAGAAGAAGAATCAAAGATTAAAGCTTTAGATCGAGAAAAATGAAAAGGAGTCAAAGGAAATATTTGAAGATCTACAAACACACTTTGAAGAAGCCAAGAAGAATCAAAAAGATCTAATGGCATAGGTGCAAAAAGTAAGTGAAGAATGTGAAAGGTATTTTATTGAAATTGCTTCTTTAAAAGTAGATCTTGAGAAAAAATAAAGCAATCAATGATTGAGCAACCAATGATTCAAAATTTGATAATAAAACTAATATGTGGAATAAGATATTAGAAATTCAAAGATCAATATCAGATAAAATAGATATCAAATTTGAAAAAAAGAAAGGGGAGGCCACATATAAGGTTAACATAGAAAAAGGAAAGAGCTATGTTGAAGCTCTTACAAATGAGGAAATAAAAATGGAAGAAGTTAAGAATATAGAGGACATCTCAAATAAAGAAGGCTAGAATGAATAGAGTTACAAAAGGAAATCAGGTTAGAGATACACAAACATGTCCTATTTTTATGGTTACTATTTTTATTTTAATGGATGTAGTCATAAGAAAATAGAATTTCAAAAAAGGGCTAACAATTTCAAAAATAAGGATAAGGAAACTCATGTAGAGTCAAGCAGAAGCCATAACTCTTTTTCTCATATATCAAGCTTTAATGAAGAGGCCATAATATGTTACATGTGTAATAACTTTAGACACATATCCTATTATTTTATAAGCATGTTTGAGTCAGTCAAGAAGGACCAGAGTTTCAAGGATCCAGTCATCAAGAAGAAAGTTCAGATAGGTTCATGGTAGAAGAAACAATCTAAAAAGTCTATGTTGGTCAAGACAAATTTAAAAATGAAGAAAATCCATGGTTTATTGATAGTGGATGTTTGAGCCACATAATAAGAGACAAGATCAATTTCATAACCTTAAATAAGATCAATGGTGGCATAGTGAAATTTAGAGATAATACTACTGTCAGAATTGCTAGAAAAGGTACACTAAGTTTGGATAATGGTAGAACTAAAACTAAAAATATTTTATATGTAGAAGGTATTAAACATAATATTTTAAGTGTAAGTCAAATTTTTACTTAGGGGCACACACTAAAATTTTATGAAGAAGGTTGTGAAATTAAGAGAAAAGATTTAGATGTGTTGGTTGTAGATGCTTAGAGAATAGGTAATAATTTGTATATGCTATCACACATCAAAGGTCAAAGATGTTGTTTGACTCAGATTGAATAAACTTGGTAATGGCACAGGAGAATGGGACACATAAATTTTTATAGTCTTGTCAACATCAGCAAGAAATAAGCAGTCAAAAATTTTCTAAAGATTACAAATCCATCTAACACACTTTGTGAACCTTGTTAGCATGGGAAGTAAGCTAGAAGGTGGTTTAAAACAAAAGAGCACTTGACCACTCAGATGTTAGAGCTTATTCACATTGATTTATGTGGACATATGAGAACTTAAATTACTCAAGGTGAGAAATATTTCATGTTGCTTATTGATGATTTTTCACGTATGACTTGGGTAATGTTTCTAAAGAAAAAATCAAAAGCTTTCAGACATTTCAAAGCATTAGTTGAGAATGAAATAAGTTTGAAGATTAAGTGCCTAATATTAGATCATGGAAGATAATTCATGTTAGATCAATTTATTAAGTTTTGTGAAGACCATGGAATAAAGATACATTATTCAATAGTTAGAACTCCATAACAAAATGGAGTATTTGAATGGAGAAGTAGAATAGTTTAGGAGATGGTGAAGAAAATGCTAAATGAATCCAAGATATCAGATAAATATTGGAGAGAAGAAGTTGTTATAGTAGTGCATATTTAGAACAAATAATTATTTAGAGTCAATAGTGACAAGACTCCTTGTGATCTATGGAAAGACAAACCAACAATAGTTGTTTATTTCAAAGTTTTTGGTAGCAGATGCTTCATAAAGAGAGTCAATGAAAAACTGGGTAAGTTTGAATCTAGAGCAGATGAAGGTATATTTTTTGGTTAATCTTTAAAAAATAAAGCTTATAAATTTTATAACAAAAGAACTAAGAAAATAGTTGAAAGTACAAGTGTCAGGATAGAAGAAGATGGAGCACAAAGAATCATTAATCTAATACACATTCCTAAATCATTGAAGTGGAAGATTTTGAAGAATCAAATGAAGATAAAAATAAGGAGAAAAAGGACACCAAAACCCAATCTAAATATGTCTAAAGAAATCATAATGAAAGTGACATCATATAGGACATAAATGAAGGAATTCACACCAGCAAAATGATGGTAAATGAATTTGAGCAAGTTAATTTCTCTTTGCCATCCAAAATTTAGCCTAGAACTTTTTTAGAAGCTAGACATGATAAGCATTGGGTTAAGGCAATGCATGAAGAATTAAATTAGATAGAAAAGAATTATACTTAGGAATTAGTGCCTATACCAAAAGATCATAATGTGATAGGAACAAAATGGGTTTATAGAAATAAGTTAAATGAAACTAGAGAAGTGACTAGGATTAAAGCAAGATTTTTATGTAAAGGACATGATTAGATTGAAAGAATAGATTTTGAAGAAAATTTTGCACTAGTGGCAAGGCTAGAGGCTATTAGAATGTTTCTTTCATATGTAGTGTTTAAAAATTTTCAAAGTGTTTCAGATGGATGTCAAATCTACCTTCCTAAATAGGAATCTAGAAGAAGAGGTCTACATTAAATAGCCTGAGGGATTTATTCTCCTAAATATTAGTAGCCATGTATGCAGATTGAAGAAAGCACTGTATGTATTG
>JARHVA010011008.1:0-15000 GCA_037957365.1 Torreya grandis
GCTATAAATTTTTGTAGGCTCAATATTCACCCTTAGATATAGTTCTTTAGGATCCCTCCAATTAAGCTACATAATGGGAATAACCCTAGGATATGGATCATCTATAATGGGGTTGGAGATTTGAAGAAGGTCATCTTCCTCCTGTTGCTCACATAAACTAATGTAAATCACTAATAAAAGGGGTTAGAAAGGGTTTAAGGGCTCCTAAGAAAGATAAAAGGTGATACACCAAATTTAAAATGGACACTCATATAAGATTGAACCCACACTTGATCAACATAAAATACCTATAACTCACACAATCTCACTAGTTACATAAATACTTCATAGAAGAGGTCCTAAGTAGAACACTAATCTATACCTAAAAGCTAGTTTGAAAACACCTTCAAAGAGGCAAGTAGAAAGACATAAAACTAGGAATACTTTCCTTCATAAATTCACCATACACAAGCATACTAAGCACTAATTAAAGGTAAGAGATAGGCAAAGAGTTGATTCTATTACTTCAAAAGCTAGTTCTTACAATATTTTGATAGGGTTTAACCGTATCAAATGAGTTAACTTTTTCAAGAGTCTCAGTGAGTATCATTGTCCCATAAAAGGATGAAAAATTCTAAGAGCTAAGAACCCCCATAATGGGAATGAGACCAATATATATAGGAGAAGAGAGAAAGAGATAGAAATAATGTAGAAGTATGCCATCAAAGAGGGAACACACTATCTTGAGTCATTAATTAAACTTGAGATACCACCCTTTTTCTCCAATGAATGCCTTTCCACATTTTTTATCAATCAGGACACTACTCATGGCTTATTGAATGGGAAAGTTCCCAAAGGTTATGAGAATGCATTGAATGCTCCTAGATGCAAGTCCTAAACACTAGGTCCATTTATTTTATCTTTCATCCCATCTCCCACTGAATACAAATTTACATGCTCACAGATCTGATATAATCATGGCTTCATGCATTTTAGGTAGTTGTTTGTCAAAAACATGGACATGTTGAAGGATGAGGGCCTTTTACATAGTCATAGATATTTACCCTCAATAAAATCTTGGACCTAGATCCTTTTTGTAGACAAAAAAATAATATCTTTTATTGGTTTTCCTACAACCACATATATCGATGCAAACCTATAGATTGCATAACTTTGCTCTTGATCTATATTAGGTCTATAAGACCTATTTTTCCTTTTAGCATTTATAGAAAACCAAAAACTCACCATATATAGGTTATTCTATAAAAATAGTGAATATGGTTCCAAAATGAACCCTTTAAGCTATAAATCTTTGAACCAAAGGTCTATATTGATCTTCAATGGTTCCCTTTATATTCTTATATCCTAGATGCATCATTGTGTCATTTTAATGACATCAGATTGAGATTTAATAGTGGTGAGATGGCCCTATAAGACCTTAATTTCCATGGTTTAACCATGGTCACATGTTTTACCTCCCATCAAAGACCCCTTAGTCTTTTGACTTTGAACCTTGCTCATTTATATTTTTTATATGAGATGCACATGAACCATTGATTTTCTTGGGAGTTTAACAAGCTAATGCCATTTGGAAACATCTCACCTATTCCTGAGATACATTGATCATTTTGAATCTTCTCACTCCATTAGATCATAAAGTATGAATCAATGTGAGCCCTTGATCTAGATCCACTAACTTTCTAACTTTAACTTGCATCATTGGATCATAATGTGTGAAGCAATGTGAGCCTTCAATATTCATAGGCCCACTTTCTTACTAGTTCCTATACACTATTAGATATTTGGTATGCTTGAGTTTTTATTGTCAATATAGATTAGAACCACCTTATTATTAGATTGCCTCACACTATTGGATCTCTACTTGGTAAATCTGCACTATTAGATGTTGCCTAACTTGTAGCTTTTTAAGGGATCTTAACCTAGGGACCTTTTGACTCATTTGACCCTAGTGAAAAGCATTAGATTTGTGTTTTTAGTATGTGATTTTACATGAAACATTATATATTGAGAAAATTTAAATATTTTAAGGAATTTTTGAATCCAAATAGTAATTTTGTGAAGCTCAAACGTTATGCTTGCATGAATGTCTTACTATGTAGATTCAACTTTGAACACTTAGAACTTTAACTAGAAAGCTTGCAGACTTGAAACTTGTGGAGCATGTTATTAGAATGAAGAAATCTATGGAACTATAATATTTTGGCTTGTGATGCATTTTTATAGAGCTTATAAAATATATAAGTGAACTGGTCAGCTTCATTTTTATGTGACATCTTGATGATGGTCTGGTTCATTTAGGCATGTGTTTGATCCTTTGCTTGAACTTCCAAGGATTGAATGATCCCTTGAGGATTGTGAAAAACTTGATTTATGCTCTTGAATGTTATGAACACCATAGATACTTACTTTTTTGAATTTAAACAAACTAAACTTTAAGTTAACTTAAAGTGTTTCAAAAGTTTTGTAGGTTGTATGAGATCTTTTAGATCACTCATTCCATCCATAACTTTGGATCCTTTGTTCATCCATTAGCAACTTGATCCATCTGGGCACAAGCTTGGTATGTGGGCCAAAAATGGCCAACATAAACTAGCAAGGGATTTATTATATTCTTATATCTAACCAATAACCTCATGTTCGAAACATATCAATATGATGATAAAGGTGCCATAAGTAGGTATAGAGGATTTTGGGGAGCAGTTGGTTGTTGACATAGATGGGATAATGAAGATAATATTAAGAGGAACTAACAAAGAGGAAGGAGGAGTCAATGTTGAAAATTAAAGTGATTTCTCTCTTCTAAATCCAGTTAAATTTCTAATTTAATGAACAATTTAAACAAAGAAGAAATCTAGTAGGTGTTGGTAGTTTTTTTATTTTCTATTATTGGTAGTAAATTTTTGTGTACCTAATTGAATCCAAAATCTAGGTTGATGAATTCTCATCTATAGATACATGAATTTATAAATCTCTAAAATATTGAAACCTTAAGTCAATGGGTAGCTTAATTTTTTTTTGATTTGATTTAGTATTGCCCTTTTGTTAGGTTGGGTAAAAATTATGTTCTGGTGAATATTTCATGCTAAGAATTTAAATTTTCCCTAGTAATCTAGTTTAACTGCTAACAATATTGTATTTTTATTTTTAATGTAATATATATTTATAAAAATATAATAATAAAATAAAGTTAAAATTATATATATATATATATATATATATAGGGGAAGGGTAGTAGCTAATACAACCCTTGTCCCTTGCTAAGGGAGGGAGGGATGAGGGGTTGGGATAGTTAGTCCACCCCATACTCCTAGCTACATGTCTGATGGCCATGGCTGTGGCTAGGGCTCAAAGCCTAAACATTGCCACCAACCATAGTGTCTATTTTTTTAATTAAAAAATAAAAAATTAAATTAAATTAAAAATACATGAAAAATTATATATATATATATATATATATATATATACATATATATATATATATATATATATATATATATATATATATATATATATAAGACAAAAATAATAACATAGAAAATTTATTAAAAAATTTAATTGAAAAATAATTATAGGGGCTTAACTATAGAAGTGAATATGGTCATTCTTAGGGATTTAGGTGACCCATACTTTCCTTTTCATAACATGATAATAGTGGAAATTTGGCTTGCATGAGGTGATAGTTCCTTGAAAGTGATCATATCCTTGGTTAGTAGTGGTAATATCTTCTCAATGCTTGACAAATTATCTTGGAGTTTAGATATTGTAGAGGAGGTAAAAATTGGGTCTTTATTGATGGATCATTTTTATTATAGAGGTATCTTTTTCCAAGTCACCAATATGGGGATTGAAAATTTAGGCTTTCAAATCATGATTAAATATCTATCAGGGAAAACCAAATGCCTTTAGATAGATTTGATAGATCTAGTGGGGATGGTAAATTAAATATTAGAGTGTTATTTTGGCCTCCCACTAGATGTGTAGTTTATAGTGTATCAGGGAAAATAATTATAGGATTTTGATCCCTTGGAAATATACCATATTGGGAAGGATTCATGCATTGGTATGGTATTTAGATTAAGGGGTGGAGAAGTAGGGCCTAATCCTGCATCCTCCTTCAATTTGACTTTGTTTAAGGATGTAGTTATGAATGTTTCATCCAAGTCAAACTCTAATAAATTCATTCCTCCTTACCATGCTTATATTTTAGAACAAACAATGGAAGTGCCAATAGCAAAGATTTCTAAAAGTGAAGATTTTTAGTACTTTCATACTCTTTCAGAGAAGGAAGTAATTTGTAGATTTAATGGCCTTTGGCATTTGATAGAAGCACTATATCAATGGATATATGAGGCTAAAAAAACCCAATGTGAGATTTATCTAAAATTTAAATGTTTTTTTATTATTTTCTTTAGCAATCAAGAAAACTTTTAGAAAAGTCTAGAACATGGCCCCTAGTTTTGGGGTAATTCAAGTTTATTTGTTACCCCTTAGTTTATGGAGTTCGACCCAAACACTCTCTCAGTCTCAAAGATGCCAATTCAGGTTTGAATCTAAAACATCTCTCTATATTTTAGGCATGATTTAGAAGAGATATAAATTGCATTAGGTAAATTCATTAATAATTATAGAGATATATTGGATGTAGGGTTATGTACTTATACTCAATGAGTAAAGGATTACTAGATAAAGTCATCGTGAAGTTTGGTAAATATCAACATATTCAAATTTTATATTATGAAAATATTATGTTTAGGTGTCACAATTATAATGAAACATGATATTTTCATACCTCTTACCCTTAGGGCATCTTCAAGATTTGAAGAAAAAAGGAGGGAAGGTAAATTCTATCATATGGAGCACTCTATATCCAAAATTAGTGGTTGAAGATATTATTTATGATACAAGAAATCAATAAAATCTTGAGGGTAAGGAAAAGAAGGGAAAAGAACAATTAAATTCTAAACTTTGGTATGCTTTGGGATATATTGTAAAATTTTAGAATTCTCTAAAAATTTAGTAGGGGGAGTTAAAAGAGAACATAAATAAGAAAATTTAGATTCAAATAAAGAGTTATCTCCTCTTTTGTAACCTAAAATGTAAATTATTATGGTTAATTTTGATCACGGAAGGTGGAAGGAGGTAAAAAATAAAAAAATGGAAGAATGGGAAGATGGATAATCTGTTATATTATTTTCCCACTAAAGGTTAAATGTAGCTAGTTTTTTAGTTTTCATCTTCCTACATTTATCTTTGTTAAGAAAGATGCCTTCTTGGTCTAAGTGGATATTGGTTTTTGGTAGTCTATTATTTCTTGGCTCACCAGTTTGTTGGCCTTGTCATCATTCAGTAATGAATCTCAAAATTGTATTTTTGATAATTTCCTTGTAGATCATTTTTTTTATTTCTTTTTAATATTTATATAGTGAGAAGGGGACTTGCTAAACCCTGCTATTTATCCAAAAATAAAAATTATATATATATATATATATATATATATATATATATATATATATATATATTAGATATTCATTTCTTTTAGATAGTTGACTTTTAGTGATTACACACACATAATATTTGAGATATATATAATATTTGAATACATGTGTGTGTGTGTGTGTGTGTGTGTGTGTGTGTGTGTGTGTGTGTGTATGCATATGTATATGTATATGTGTATACACACACACACACACATATATTTGTGTGTATATATATATATATATATGTATGTATATATATATATATATATGTATGTATATATATATATATGTATGTATATATATATATATGTATATATATATATATATATGTATGTGTATATATATATATATGTATATATATATATATATATGTATATATATATATATGTATGTATGTATATATATATATATATATATATATATATATATATATATATATATATATATATATATATATATATATATATATATATATATATATTCATATCTATGTGAACATAAAATTATATTAATATAATACTACTTAGAGACGAATCTATTCTAACAAGGACATTATAGATTAAGCTCTCACCCTGCACAATAGCCAATGCACAGCTAAAATGATTATTAAGTTCAAAATAAATATTCTCTTTTCTAAATATTTGTTATGATATTTTATTACCTAAATATATATTTTTATTTATTCATATATATATATATATATATATATATATATATATATATGAATAAATAAAAATATATATTTAGGTAATAAAATACCATAACAAATAATATATATTTATAGTATTGGGATTTTAAGTTGAGGTTTTATTATTTAAATTTTAGTTATGAGTACCATGTGAATGGTAATAAAACTTATTATTTTCTTAATTTATATATGTTTAGTTAGATTCTTTGACATTATTAAGAGAAATACATTTTTAAATGATCTTATTATGAGACTATTCTATTATGAAGGTCATGTCTAGAGTAGTGCTAAGTAATCAAATTGCTATTATGGCATATGAATTTTAAGTACTTTCTATAGTGTTGAAAACATTCTATTAATATCTATAGAAAGTAAGGTATTCAATTTAATGTGATTTTGTTAGTCTATAAATCAATAGTATTATGTTATTATTGATATTTTAGTGAAAGCATATTTATTTGATGGTGTTGAGTTTCTTGAATGATAACAAGCTTATTTATTTTATCCTTAAGAAAAAAATTTGCTTCTCCTTTTGTAAATTTTTGAACATAAGATCATCACAAGTATGTTTTTATTTTTTAATTCATTGATTAACTTGTTCATTACATTATAAAAAGAAAACTTATGATGGATAGATCACTTGCTCAATGTAAATTTAACACTTGTTGCCTATATTATAGTGTAGGATGAAGAGTTCCAATGGTAATTCAATTGATATGATATATTAATTTTTGGGTTAGAAGAGTTGTCATGATAATGTATTTTTTGAAATGTATTAATTCTTATCTAGTGATATGTGAAGAATTAGTTTGTAATCTAAATTTTTAGGCAGATATAGGTATTTAATGTTATGTAATTACTTATTCTATTATTGAAAATTATATTGGTAGTTGTTTAAGTAGTTAGCATATTTTATAAATTTTTAATAATATAATTTTTATATTGGTATAAAAATAGTGTATTTTTTATCACAAAAATATATATCTTTGTTTAATTTTAATTTTATAATTGCTTGGTCTTTTGGATCCTATAAACTATTTGTATATTGTAGTAGTCTTGTCAACCAAAAAAATAGTTTCAAGTAAAATAGTCATAAATTTAGAACAAATTATTATTAATAATACAAGATTTAGTAATCATAAGAACTTAACTTTGATAAATAATTTGAGGAAGAATTATAGGCTTATGTATATAGGTATAACTTAAACTCATTATTAATAATGTTACAATAGAGGTATAAAATGCTATAAAAGGTTTCACATCGAACATAAATCCTTGTATTTTATTTATTGATATTTGGAGTGTAATAATTAAATTAATTTAATAAATCTATTTGAATAAAATTTGATAAAAATGAACCCAAGTCTTATCTATAATTAGTCAAACAATCTTAAAGCAAGGTATTTCACTCTCGTAAGCGCATACAAGTGACAATGTCCATTTGTTGGAATTAAGAAAAGAATTACCTTAGTAAGTACTTAATATCCATGAATAAAATATTTGATTAAATTCAAAATTTTAATAATCTAATTCATCAGCATTTTTTCTCGAGTTGTGAGAAATTTCTAGTTGTTTTAAGTCATTAATTTTTCCCTTCAAAATTTGAGTTAAAAAAATAGTTAGTGTGGCCCAAAATTGAAACTATGTTATAATATAAATTATCCAAGGATAATATAATTTATATTTTGTATTATAATATTTTTTTATCTTTCCTAAGTTGAAATGGTACCTCAATTCCAAATGACAATAATGATAAATTCACTATTTTCCCTATGAAGTTGTTCAAGAATCAACATCTTATAAATTACTAGAAGTTGAATTCATTGGTAATAAAATTTGTTTCAAATATTTTATAGATTCATATTATCATAGGAATTTTAAGATTAAGTATATCTTTATTTTTAAAATTTTAGGTAATCCCATTTTAAAATCCAATTCGTTAGCTTTTCTCTAAGAAAGAAAGTATTTTGTTATTAATTTCAGTTTGGTTTGGTAGTTTTGTTTCATGTTTTATTCACCCTTGGACTATTTTTATGTTTCCTATAAGATTTAAATAGGTCATAAAATTATTTATTGGATTTATAAACTTTTATTCCTTTTTAATTATTTTTTTGTAGAGGTCATTTTGTGAGCCCTTTCATTTTTTTATGTCCTAGATGTGCCAGTTTGCCACTCTTCACTCTTTTGGGAAATAAAATGATTTAGTTCACCTTGTTAATAATTTAATTCCATTATCATATTATTATATTTATAATATGGATTCAAAGTTTTTTTCTTTTAAAATTACAAGACTAAAATGTTTTTAATAAATGATTGAGCTCGTGAAGATCACAATCTAGTTTCACTTAGTTTTGACCAATCTTACTTGTCTTTAAAATTTGTGTTGTGGTCCTTTGGTGTTAGTATTATATATAATTCAATATAGTTTTATTTTAATATTAACTCAATGAGTGACATATTTATAGTATTATGGTGGTGTGAAGTTCATGTGTGTTTTGGTATTTAGGTGTGTAGGATTAATAACTCATTTGTAATAAGTTTTGTATACTAGTTGTATTCCCTTATTTATACATTAAATGGAGTTATTTTGTATGTATTAAATGAGATAAATAAATTACCTAATTATTTATATAATTGTGTGTGTCACACTCAATAAGTTTTTGAAAACTTCATAATTATTAATCCAATAATCATCTACAATTAATAAATAAGTATTACTGAATTGATTTAACAAAAATAATTACATGGGTTTTAGTCAATTTTTTTGGGAATTGAAAAAAATGTCTCGAAATAATGTGGTCATTATAGAAGATCCTAAAATAACCCTATATTTTTATGAAACATATAAAAAATTTAAGAGGGTTAGAAAAATGAAGATATCTAGTCAAGGAAATAAAATTCAATTCAGAAGAGAAGAATAACTCTTTAGCTTACTAAGAAAAGGAAAATTCAACCAAGATATCATGATGAATATAAGGAGAACCCAATCTCTATGGTTGAGGATACTTGGGGAATATTTACAAATATGTTCCAAGACTTGTAATAGGAAAATACAAAATTAGAGTGACAATATAGAGTGTAATCCCCTAATGATGTATTAGATAAGGTGCATAATTTATTATAGACCATATGTGATCTAGTACTATATATACATAGAGAAAGAGCTTAATCTCAACCAAAATGGGGAGATGTAGTGAACTTTAATGAATCATTTAGAAGGTTGGATGCTAAATTATACATAATTGATAAGGTAGAGAGAGAAAAAATCATATCCTAAACTCAATTTAATTCCAATAAAATGTATAATCTTGGCCCAAAACTATGTGATTATCAAGAAGGATGATCTCATAAAATGGTGTACCCAGATGAAGGAACTGGTCAAAATTTTGACAAGCCAAGAGAATAGAATATTGAGCTACTAGGGGATATACTTTTCTCCACTACATATACACAATTGGGATAAGTGGTAAATAAGACAATCTTTGAAATTCAACTCCACTCTACCATACATATATGTAAAGAAAGAATTGAAAATATAGTTTATAGAAGTGGTGATCAAGTTGTTCATCTAATCACATTTTTAAAATAAAAGGCAGACCAAACACATGTTCTTGATAAGTCTTTAAACAATCATTAAAGCCTACATATAAAAGTGATGAACAATATCCTTGCACTATTCAATGTTCCTATCATTAATTTTAGAGTTATAGAGTCAGACATTACAAAATGTGTAGATGTATACAAAAAGATGAAAGAGGAAGGTAATGTAGAGAAGAAAAATTAGTCGGTTGCTAAAGCATGATCTCAATCACCAACAACTCTACCACTTACAAATTAAAATTAAAATCTATAATACAAGTTAGTATAAACTTTATTTGGAGTTACATTCTCTCAAGTTAGATTTATCTCATCCCCTTTGCATGCACCACTAGGTCCCACTCCAATGGAAACTATACTTGATTATTTTATGCAAAAATTTCAAGTTCATCTATATTTGTCTCTTTGTTAGTAGTGAGTGTTACTTTAACATCATTTTCCACTACATGATCAACCCCTATTTTAGTCCAATAAATAAAATGAGTTCAGTTGAAGTCCCATGCATTTCTAGTCTAGTTATTACTATAAGTGGTACTGAAACATCATAAGGTGACCTTTTGATCTAATTTTGGTAAGATATTTATATATTTTCTTATTTATCAAAAAATATTATTGTATATGCAATCATGAAAGTTAAATTAAGAACTTGTATTATTTTCTACTTTTTAAACATGTAATGAAGCTTTGAAGATGAATTTTTTCCAATCCAATGCTATATATGCATGAGTCCTATTCATTGTAAAGAGAGGACAAATTTTGGTGAATTAATACAAGCTAGAAATTTTTGTGACTTTTCTATTAAATTTTATTGATAAATTTATCTTCCAAATTTTTGTGTTTTACCTAATGAATTTCCATTAAGTTTAATGTTATTATATGAATTTTGTGTATGTTTTTTATTGAAATGGTTATATTTAACCATGCATTAGTATTATCATCTATTTATTTATAGATTATAATTTCATCTTTTTATTAATGTGATTATGCTTAGCAATTCAGTACTGACATTGGCTTTGATTATGATCATTGGATTATTCTACATATATTTTCCCAAACTCTTTATTGAGTTTTTTGTGTTTTATACTAGTAGGTAGCTTATAAAAGGCATTTAGTTAGTGACACATACTCATCCTAGTATAATAGGTCAACTTGTAAATATTCAGTATTCAATTTGAATCATAAATCCCCTTATTTTCTACCCTATGCTTCTTTTTTTATATCATATCCATCTTATTTTAGATCCATTCATCCATCATAGGATAGAATTTAGAATATTTAGGTTATCTATTAGACATATATCATATCTAAACTATCTAATGTAAGCAACCACTACACTCTATTATTATTCAGCCATGTGGCTATTTACAAAATTGAATACCTAAAACTCATGACTTGGAGTGAATTTTCAACAATCCTAAAATGAGAGGGTATTACCCATATAAGATATTTGGTGTGGATAAAAAAACATATCAACACACATGATAATTATTTTTATCTTAATTTTATATGGTATTATAATGTAATCTATATTTATATTTATTATGGGATCAAATTGATTCCATCATATCTTGTTGGGTTCTCTATTCAAAGTGAGAAAATATGTATGACATGATGAAAGAGATAATATTAACTAAATTGGGATGGATAGTATAATTAAATTATAAGAAACAAACAATATTGACCATGTTAAGGTAGTTAAGAAAATAATTTGGTAAATATCAAACTATATCGGGTAGGTTGATACATTCATGCATGAAACTATGTAAAGTTAGGCTATATCAAGTAAGTTGATGTATTTAGATGGTAAATCAATTGAAATCAAACTATATTGATATGGTTGATGAATTCAGACATAAAAAAACTAAAATTAGAATGTATTAAGATGGTTAATGTAGTTAGATATAAAATAACTTTAAAGAACAAAGTATACAAAGTTAGCTAATGTAGTAAGGTAAGAAGCAAATAAACTACAACTGATTAGTAAATATAATTAGTTTTAGGATGGTGAATAATTATAATATATTAGTCTATTCAATGTAGTTAGGGATATAAACATATGTAAATGTATTGGTTTGGATGATGTACTTAAAAAAAATAACTATATTGGGTTGGGAGATGTAATTATAACACAAAACTATATCCAGCTAGTCGATGAAAACTAAAATATAAAAAAAAAAGGTAATAAATTGAATCTAGCTAATTATATAAAACATGATCATATATATTTAAATAAAGGATTTGATTGATAGTGTGGGATATCAAATATAGTTTATCATTCATTAATTATTATCATCCCAATGTTTCACATCATAAATTACAAAGGTTAAACCATGCTAATGACCATTAATCCCAGTTTCATGGGTACAATGATAGTAAATTCCTTAGATGATACATTCTTCTCAGGTGCACCAAAAAATAAAATATATGGTTAGTATCCTAAATTCAATATAAATGGAATCCCATACATTTATGATATAGTATGAGCTACATGGAAATTAAATTATATGTTTAGTGTTATAATATAGCTATGAGTATTGAGGTAAAATCATGACATAAATATGCATGCAAATATAACACCATGTAACCATGAACAATAGTTAATAATTAGTTTGAAAATTATTAAAACATAATTTCTAGGGAAATCCAAACAAATATAAAATAAAGTTTCAAAATCAATGTCAAAAACAAATTTCCAACAATTAATGACTTAAAATAAAAGTGAAGACAATAACATTGGGTTAGTTGATATAATCAAAAACTAAATTATGCTAAAATGAAATAAATATAACTATATCTAGCTTATGCATTTGAAAATATATAACATAATTATATCAGGATGGTTGATAAAGTTAGTGAAACAATATAATGGACTAAATTTGGTTGATATCATATATTGTGGTAGCTAATGTAGTTTACTATAATAAAAAAACTAAATAGAATAAAATCAAGCTAGTTGATTCAGTTGGATAAATGAATGAAGGTATTAGTGAGGTTAACCAAAATTTATGCATGGCCTAGGATTATCCTCAAACTATACTATATCAATAGATATAGACTCATATAAGGTTAATAAAATATAACATATGATACTTAATAAATGCATAGGTACCAATGGATCCAAAAATATAGAAAGAGGGTTTCCTATGTCATAAATACCAAGAGTAAATGGTTCTAAATTCTAGGACTATGTCATGATGAAATATATCTAAGTAGAAATTTATGCAAGTAATTAATTAAAATCAATCAATGCAAATAAGTTTTCAATTAAATTAAGCTAACCTAAAGGAGAAAGAGTTAGAATGATCATAAAGTGTAAGGTTTCATGGTCATTAAATGGGGTTCTAGGCAACCTAAAATGGAATATAGAAAGTCTAAGAAATCTTATAACTACACCAACTTATTAAATATATATAACCTAGGTAAAGATACACACACATTCATTCACCAAAAAAAAAACATCATTTAATAACTAAGTAAATAAAGGAAAGAGGATAGGGTTCAAATACTTAATTGATGGGGACTTGTCTAGCCTCAATCTCTGTCTCAGCCAATGGTGATTTTCAAGAGATTCTTTTTTATGGTTGTGAATACCTCAAAGGATGAAAAAAAATCTCTAGACTAATAAAGTTCCTCCTATTATATCTCCAAGATGTCTAAAATATAATATTATAGACCATCAAATTCTCCAAATGTAACTTAGGGTAGAAGTGTAAGTGAAAATAGAGAAAATAGGGTGTATATGATATGTTTGGAATGAAGTGTGACACATACATATCACTTTATAATAAATAAAACCAACCCTAATCTCTAATTTGATGGAATTAAACAAGAAGATATAGTTTAGAGTTAACAAACATAGAATTACATTGTCTAGGATGATACAATACAAATTTTGGAAAATAGGCCTAGAACTACATCATGCTGGATAATATACTATGAGATGGGAAAATGTACTAAACATATGGAATTAACATGGATGATTCCATAGGATATAGGTAAACTGACATAATTTCATGAGGATATGATGGAGCGAGTTAAGTAATAAAATAAATCCAACGAATCTTAATTGGAAGAAATGATATGATCATTACATAGATAGAACTATCTCTCACAAATCACCACAAGCCTATCTACCCATTTATCGATGTAACCTTTAATACATGCATTCAAATATATTGATTCTTGAAAATTTGATGGAAAAAAAACATTAGTAAGTCATTAAGTGAAAAATATTATGTATACAGTGCATGATTGGTGTAGTTAATTTTTTCATGGCCAATACCATATTTTCACACCTTGATTTCTCTCTAGACCTAATAACCTATTAATTAGTGGACTTAATGGATATTTTTAAACTTTAATATTTTGGCTAAGATAGATTTTATATTTTGATTTATGGATAGTTATATGTTTATTAATTTACATCATTGTTAATTGTAAGGTTAGCTATACTTTTATATTGTGTACATCATGACCATATTTGTTAGTTTATTATAATAGTATATAAGGGATTTTATATTTTTATAGGATAAATAAATTAATTTTTGTTATGTGGATGTAGGATAGATCCATCCCTCAAAGTTTGATGCAAGGAGGGAATCATCAAAGAGGTTGGCATAGATGGAGGCATTGGGGGATGATAGATGGAAAAACTAGAAACCTACACACACCATGATGGATTAATATTCTTTGATCAATTTTGATTTGATAGAGTATGTCTTTGAGTTATAATGTGTTGTATGCATTTGAGTGACTAATAATATGCTTTTTGGTGTGATCTTGATTATTATTTGATGCTCATATTAATCTAATTATGGGTTACCATTTGTGTCATACTTAGCTTATCTCATGTGATGGTGATGTTGTAATGAGTGATTAAGATCCATTTGTCTTTAGTGTTTCTTTATATTTTATTTGGATTAAATTTAATATATTATGATATTTTTTTATTTGGTATACATTTTTATAGTAGTAGGTGGGATTGTATTACTTTGATTGTTTTGTGTTTACTCAATGTTATTATAACTAGGCAAAATCATTCTTATTTCTAAACAATAATCATATTGTTGATGATATTGGAGATTCATGGTAATTAGTAAATATCATAATGTTATAATGAATGAATATGTAGAATTTGATGGCATTCTTGGATGGTCTTGTTAATAACCCTATGCTAAGTCAATGTTAATGGTTGCATTATTTAATGATTATTGGTAACATCATTATGTTTGATTAGTG